>ML110712.1:9763-92839 GCA_003697995.1 Taxidea taxus jeffersonii
GAGAGCCATGCAGTCCTTATTATTAAGCACTGACTCTTGAAATATCTCCCTGGCACTTATGCTCATATTTCATTGGCCAAAGCAAGTCACATGGCCAATGTGACTTTAAGTAGGCCCAGAAGGACATCCTATCAGGTTCCCAAATATTTTGTGGACAGCACCAATGATGACCGGAGAAGGAAGAGGACAATTAGATGAAACCGAATTTCTGTGATTTTGAAGAGTAAAGTATTACCATCTTACCATCTTGAATAGTCATTCCAAAAAGAAAAAAAAAAAAAAGGAACTGTTTGTCCTATGGCTTAGTGATCTTTTTGTCATAAAGAAATATGTTTCTTGAAACAGTGCAGGTAATGTAATAGAATTTTATAAGGAATTTCATGATTAAGATTTCTTGAATAATGTACCATTCATAAGAGACCAAGGAACATTTGCTGTGATAAATGGGAAAAACTGTGACCCTGTGGTCATGGTCTATTTTCCTAGTGCAGTGAGCTGTGTGTGATAGATTATAAATTAATGCTTAATGATGTTTAGGTTTTGAAACCCCGGCATAGTGGTGATGACTATGAGAAATGGTCAAAAAGTAACACAAGGGTTGCGTGGGTGGCTCAGTTGGTTAAGCATCTGCCTTCGGTTTGGGTCATGGTCCCAAGGTCCTTGGATCGCGTCCCACATCCCTTTCTTGGATCAGTGGGGAGACTGCTTCTCCCTCTTCCCACTGCTTGTGTGTGTTCTCTTGCTATCTCTCTCTTAAATAAATAAATAAAATCTTTAAGAAAAATATAGCAACATACATTGAGAAGGCACATGATTAAATATCTTTTTTTTCGTCCCTAAAACAATCTAGCATTTGTTTAGCACTTTATAAATTACACTTTGAAGGACTGTCAAGTCACTGTAGATGTAAGCAGCTACTTCACAGAAATGTCATTTATTTAAACATCTTGGAAAGTGTTTCTATCATGTGATGATCTAGAGACAGTATTATAAGATCAAATACAGCAGCGACAGAGAAAAGCTAGCTTTCAAACATATTTTGAAGTCACACAATGAGGTAGAAATTAAATAAGGATTTTGAGAATTCAAGTGTGAGAAAAAAAACAGGTCTTGTGTTTTTTCCACTGTTGATAGCATTTAAGGAATCAAGGTCTGAAATTGTGTTTTCCCATCTCTAAACTGAGTTCATCATCATTAAAAGAAATCATGAGTTAACTTTTGAATGTGTCTTGTATCTTTAACAGGCCCTTTACTAATTCCAGTCCTCTTAACTGGGTGTGCCAGATGTTGTCTGAATATGTGAGACACCCTGGCATCATAACGTTTCATAGTAAAAAATTCTTGGCACCACCTCAGTCCTTTCTCGTGCAGAAGAGCTGTAGGGAGAAAATAACAGAAATGAAATTTCTGAAGACTGTAATTCTTGGAGATTTTCTGCTTAATGATTTTTATACATATTACCCCCTCTCACTGCACTGTTGTAGAGATTACTAAAAAAATTTTTTTTAAACTTCAATCCTTGTAAAAAGCCACAGGAATATTATGGTTAAGCCTTTCAAAGCTCTCCCATTATTACAGGAAACTGTTAGAGTGCTTTGAACATTCACTGTGTAGTTTCCTAATTATTTCAGTGTGAAATTTTAGCCAAGGCATGCTTCTGCTTTGAAAGTTCACACAAATGTTAAAGGACACAATTTACTTCAAGATTTAGGAGAGCTGGTGATAGTATTGGATATTTCCATACCGCTTATAAGAGCTTTCCAGTTGGTGATAATTTCGCAAATAGATATTTCTGTTAGTGTTAGTCTGTCTGTATCTTAAAAGTTACTCATATAGACTGTAAATGCTCCCCACTCTTACAGGATGAGGATGTGTTTTCTCTATCTTTTTGCTTTGAAATATTTCAAAGTTAAAACAATGAACACCTGCTGAACGTCACCTAGGTGCACCTGTTATTAACATTCCTTCTTTGAAAAATTTCTCGTTCACATCATATACACATATGTGATTGTTTGTTTTGCAGGATCTTTTTAAAATAAGTTGCAGTGGGGCATCTGGTTAGCTCAGTTGGTTAAGTGTCTGACTCTTGGTTTCCACTCAGGTCATGGTCTCAGGGTCATGAGATTGAGCCCCACATTGGGCTCTGCACTCTGCTCAGAGTCTGCTTAAGTTTCTCTCTCTCTCCCTCTCCCTCTACTTCTCCCCCCGACTTGTGCTTGCTCTTTCTCTCTCTCTCAATAAACAAATATATCTTAAAAAAAATTTAAAAATAAAAATAAATTGTAAGCACCATGCCAATGCATTTCAGCATTATCTCTTAAGGACCAAGTCATTTCCCCACATACTGCAACGTCATTGTTAAACCCACAGTTTTAATATTGATACAATAATCTTATCTAATATATAATCAGTACTCAAATTTCCTCAACTATACTTATAATGTTTCTTACAGCCCCCTTAAAAAAATCCAGGACTCAATCAAGGATCACATACAATATTTAGTTGTCTTTGTCTCTTGAAGTTTTTAAATCTAGTTTTTAGGCCTTTGTTTTATCTTTCATACTATTGACATTTTGAATAGTCAAGATCACCTGTCTTTGGGAATGTCCCTTGTTCTGGGAAGACAATGATTTTTTCACCCCAAATAATGCCAATTGATTAGGTGCCTTTTCTGGAAAAACAACAAAAACATTTGTATTAAGCCTATATATTACCTGTGCATATCTGATGTTGCACATCTTCTGTAACAGATTTGGATTAGGATTTGATTAGGGCTATTTTCTGGAGACTTTTGAGAACCTAGCTTAGAGGATGAAAGTAGGCAATCACTGGGCATATGCTCAGTATTTCCTCTTTGGCTCTATTCAAACTTCTTAATCCAATAGGCTGCTGTCATAGGAATTTTCTGATAATTACCCTGTTTCTTCAGGCTTTCCACCACCTAAGAATGGTAAGTGTAGAGCATGCTGTGGAAATGCTCTGAGCCACACTGCTCTAGGTTTATATCCTAGCCCTGTCTTATACAACTGCAGCAAGTATTAACCTTATTAACATTGGTATTAACCTTGGGCAGGTTTCTTAATCTCTTTAGACTTGTTTTTTCATCTGCGAATATCACAGAGTTACTGTGATAGTTAAATGAAATAGTGTCTATTAAGAGACATTGTAAAAAATTACTGAATCATTATAAGTACTAATTAACTAATAATATGATAAATCATAAGTAATTATAAATCATTATACTGGCTTCTTATCAACTCTGATCTGAAATCCCTACTCTTAGGCCGACATTGGGAGATCCCCATGGAGCCATATGGCTTCTGCCACCACAGTCTATCTTTGTCTTCCACTATTTCTGTCTCGCAATCTTTCTTTCTTCACTGCACCTGACACATAGCCAGAACTCAGTGCATGTTGAATCAATGAGTGAATGTTACTAACTTCCATCCTCGTTTCTTTGTTCTTGTTATCTAATATGGCCTTTCTCCTTTTTGTCTTGTAATAAATCATCAACAGATTCTGACTGAATGTCTGGTAGTGTGTTATAGATACTACACCATATGCTTTAGGAAATCACAAGATTCATCAGATGGAAATTTTCCCCTTTGTGTTCTGAACGAGTTTACAATCCAATTGAGATGATAGGATATACTGAAATCATAATAATGCAATGGAGAAAGTGGCAGGCTGTGAGAGAGACCCAGAGAAAGTTCTGAAACAGTTATGAGGGTGGAAATGTTATCTTGTGGTGGTGGTCGCCCTGGAGATTTTATGCCTCACAGGACAGATGGGACAGGTTCCGATACTGGGCAGGGGTGGTAGGGAAGGAGGCTGGGAGTGAGGCATGGATGCACCAGACAGAAGAGTCATGATGGCGAAAAGAAGTGCAGACATGGAGAGAACAAGTGCTTTAATTTAGCTGGAGCAGAGTTCGTGAAAGGGAGCAGTGAAGCATGCAGATGGAGAGGTAAATTGAAGATTGCCTTGCTTGGCTCTGCCCTGTGGCTTTAGCACTCAACTATCCAGAAAGGGAGGGAAGGAGGGAGGAAAGGAGGGCATGAAAGGAAGAAGGGAACACTAACTCATTTTCAAATTGGACTAAGTGAATATCTTTGCCCTTTCTTTCAAACCAGATCTATGTAATGGGGTTTGCATGCATTCTTCTAATCCATATACTGTGTTTACATCGTAGCTCTTTAGAGCACTTTATGTGCTTAATGGGGCAAATATAAGCAAAATTTCACAAACCATTGGATTAAATTATTATTTTTGTTTTGCACTCTTCCTAGAATGGTTAGTTATAAACACAGTTATAAAGGCAATATACATGGGTGTATATGTCTATATTTTTCTGGCTCTTTTAGAAAATACAACTTTCCTCCCTGGTATCGGTTCCTATCATAAGGTAGATAAATTTGCCTAAAGCATGAAACATCAATCCATCATAAATTCAGTGGTTGCTGTTTTCAAAGAGCTCAACTCTAGTGTAGGAAATAATAAATTTAAGAATACAAGGTGAATACATAGCTTCAAGGCATAATATGGATAAAAATCTTGAAGAAATATGCAAAAGAGAGATCACTTTGGGTCAAGTCTAACAATTGCAGACGTAGGCTACTTCTCAACCGTGTCAGATCTTCTCCCTGTCCAGTCATGTCACAGAGGTGCTGTAGGGATACTATGTAGCTAACAATTATTGAGTACCTCCATTGTGCCAGGAATTTTATATCTATTTTCAATCTTTACAGCAACTCTTTAGTAAAACCACTGATGCCCCCATTTTTCAGATGAGGAAACAAAGGTCACTAAGAGCTACTTGCCCAAAGTCACAGGACTAGTAAGTAACTCAGGAGGGATTTGAGGTCAGTTCTGCCTGCTCCGGGCCTGTCTACATGCGTTTCTGTGTGTTGTCTTATGCTTTAAAGGACCCACGTTTCCCAGGGCTCCCCGTCTTGAGGCCCCTCGTATTCCAAGCACACCAGGTTGCAGAGATTTCAACCAGTCACTTCTGTTGCACACTTCGATTTCCGTGCTTTGTTACTTTTGTGGTGGAATTATCGACCTGAGCCCAGAAGGTTTTGATTTTTGGCTCAGATGCTTCAGCATCCGTTCGGTGATCTGGTGAGACAATCCAGATAGCAAGTTGTTTTCACGGAGGCGGAGACTCTTTTTGGAAATATTTGAGCTGGGCGTCCATTTGAAGATGCATCTGATGGGACGCCTGGGTGGCTCAGTTGGTTAAGCAGCTGCCTTCGGCTCAGGTCATGATCTCAGTGTCCTGGGATCGAGTCCCACATCGGGCTCCTTGCTCGGCAGGGAGCCTGCTTCTCCCTCTGCCTCTGCCTGCCTGTGCTCTCTCTTTCTCTGACAAATAAATAAATAAAATCTTTAAAAAAAAAAAAAAGATGCATCTGAGAAAGAGGTCCACGTCTCCTGTGAGAAAAGAATTCTTAAGGGAGAATGGCAGTCATCAGGTCCTCTATCTCAGTTGAGAGAAGCTTTCTGAAAATAGCCCAGCTACAGCTCTTTGAATCACCGTTGCTATGAAATATTACGTTTATTGCTCATTGACTCACCCACTGAAGACCTAACAACTTTCCCCTTGGCCCCCATGTGAACACTGCCGGGCATATAGAAACCGAGCTCAGAGAACCTCACCACTGGCCTCGGCCCTTACTGACTAATAAACCGCTTTGAAGCCCATCAAACAGAACATGACAAATGACTTCATTGAATGCCTCATATTATTTTTTTTAAAAGATTTTATTTATTTATTTATTTATTTATTTATTTATTTATTTATTTATTTATTTGTCAGAGAGAGAGAGCGATCATGCTCACAAGCAGGCAGAGTGGCAGGCAGAGGCCGAGAGGGAGAGCCTCTCTCTTCTGAGCAAGGAGCCTGATACAGGACTCGATCCCAGGACCCTAGGATTATGACCTGAGCCAAAGGCAGCAGCTTAACCCACTGAGCCACTCATGCATCCAGCCTCACATTATTTTTAATTTAAGAAAAGGCATTTTGTTTTCTCACAGATGAGGAAGTTTTTGCAGAGAATTCTCGGGAAACATTTTTTTTAATATTTTCAGAACAACCGATTTTCTTTTAATTTCAACTAAAAATAAAAGAGTATATGTTTGTGATAAAATCAGTTAACGTAAAGCAGAAGGAAGGAAATAAAAATTATGAAGCAGACATAGCTGATGTTAACTTTTTGGTGATTTTTTTTTTACCATCTTCTCTTTTCTGTCCCCGTCATTTACCATCTAATCTTTTGCCATCAATTTTTATTATATGTGGTTAATATATTATATGGGTATGTACACAAATGTGCATAAAACAGTTTTTATAGAGTTGTATATGCACACACATATGTATATAGTTTTTATACATAGTTATTATAGAGACAAATAAAAGTAAAAAAATAAACTGAGCTTTCTCCTTTGAAAACGAGTGAAGAGAATGCTTTGGAACATTTACTTTAAAAAACTTGTAAGTACTTCCATCTTTCTTTGAAATGTATATAAAATCTTTTAAAGACTAGATGGGCTTTTTGTCAGCTTTAGGACCCAGGAACTTCTTTCTCCTGGCAGAAACCATCGCTTTTTTTTTTTAAACATTTTTATTTATTTATTTGACAGACACAGAGATCGCAAGTAGGCAGAGAGGCAGGCAGAGAGAGAGAGAGGAGGAAGCAGGTTCCCTGCTGAGCAGAGAGCCCCATGCAGGGCTCCATCACTGGGATCATGACCTGAGCCTGAGTTGAAGGCAGAGGTTTTAACCCACTGAGCCACCCAGGCACCCCAGAAACCATCGCTTCGAATGTAGAGTCCTTCTCTTCCAGTCCCTGGGGGAAGGTGGAAGCCTAGGTCTGCTGGGTGCTTTGCTCCACATTGCAAAACTACCTCGAGTCATAAAGCTATGAGAAGTTTGTTTCTCTTCTGGGTAAAGCTGGTTATTTAAACCAGATGGCCACCCCAATGACCAGGTAAGTTGAGGAGTATGATGTGACAAATGGTGCTGTAAAATACTCTTACTTGAAGACTAGTTACTGTTTCTCTTGTGAACATGTATGTAAAGGACTTGAGTCAGCTTGGCTATATAAGGAGATGAGATTCCCTGCTCTGCAGTTTTTTAGTGCATTGTTTGTGGTGCACAACACAGTCTGCTTAATGCTTACTCAATATTAAAAGTTGGGGTTTTTTTACTACCTTTGTGAGATTTTTGGGTTGGGAGGAGATTTTGTTTTTACAGTTTCCGTATGTTATATATGTTTGTGTGTATCTTAGATGAAAAAATAATACGAAGAGGAGCTTGGTGAGATATTAGCTTTCTTAACTTCTCATTAATACATCCTTTATTTATTTATTTTAAAAATAAAATATTCACAGGGTGCCTGGGTGGCTCAGTGGGTTAAAGCCTCTGCCTTCGGCTCAGGTCATGATCCCAGGGTCCTGGGATCAAGCCCCGCATCCAGCTCCCTGCTCAGCAGTGAGCCTGCTTCCCCGTACCCCTCTACCTGCCTCTCTGCCTACTTGTGATCTCTGTCTAATAAATAAATAAATAAAATCTTTAAAAGAATACTCAGTTTACCCAATCTGGGTTTTTAAAATGTTTAATATTGAATATTTTATCTTATTTGGAAATGATCTAACCATTTAAATTGCTATTATTTAATTTTACTTAGCAAATCTCCAGTTTTAAGTTACCAGAAAGAACACATAAAATAAAATAAAATGGAAAAAATATTAAAAATTTAAAAATATATAATATAAAATAATAAATATAAAAATATAAATGTAAATATAAATATAAAATATAAAATAATCATTCATATTCCCTAACATCAAAAGTGATAATTATGTTATATGTACATTTCTAACTTTGCAAGAGGGCTACATTTTACCTTTTGATATAACTGACAATAATGTTTTCAAGAAGTGGAAGATAATCCAGAACAATTTGAACATCAATTAATTTTTTCATTAGAAATAAAGAAAATTAGGAGATTTATTTTACTAAATTAAATAAGTTTGCCATAACCCCCTTCTTGTCATATTGTATGACTAAAAAGAGCATTAAAATTATTTATGGGAAGAACAAATATATAAAAGGTTATCTATGAAATAATAAAGCAGAAACAATGTCTAACTGAATGTAGATGACATTAGCACTTAGGTATCTATTTTTTTTTCTTGACATGGATTATTGTAGTCCATAACTCGATGTTATTTAATTTTGGTGGCATTGTTACATTTTTCTAATTATTCCTTTAATTGAGTGAAAAATGACCAATGTCAGTGCCTTTTCCTTTTAGTAACTAAGACAAATGATTTCTATTTTGACTTCAATGCTAATAACCTTTTACTGTTTTGTTTTGTTTTTTTTTCTCTGGAAGTCTTGCTGTTGAATTTAACTGACTTCCTTCCATCACGATTTTGCTTAGGAGTTTAAAGTACCCCAGGAAACACCAAAGTTCAGAGAATGTGACTTAAGAGTACTTGTACTGGTCACTCTAATGGGCCAGGTGGTGGATGAGTAGGAGACTGCCTTGCATCGTGCTTGAATCTCAAAGCCCAATTTCCAGTGAGATCCCTTCATCTTTCTTCAGTTTTTTCATTATTTATTATTTTGGTGAAGGAAGACTCTTTCATGCACTGCTACCAGAAGTAGCATTAAAAGTCAGAAGTCTGGGGGCACTTGGGTGGCTCAGTATTTGAATGTCTGACTCTTGATTCCTCTCAGGTCATGTTCTTGGGGCTATTAGATGGACCCTGCTTGAGCTTCCCTCTCTCCCTCTGTCCTTCGCTCTCTCTCTCTCTCTCTCTCTCTGTCTCTTTCTCTCTTCCTCTCTCTAAAAAAAAGTCAGAAGTCTGGTAACTTTTCTTTTAACTATGAAGGTGAGAAATCTGCATTTTTGTAAATTTGGATCAGGCAAGAAGTAAAAGGGGGAAGTAGGAAGTAGTTACCCATTTTCCCACCATGTAGATAAACACTAACATTTTGTCTTTTTAAAAAAATCTTTTTCATTGCTAATAAATAGCACTAAACTCTGCATTAAAGTTATTTAGAACTATTTATGCTTAGATCTTATGAAACTTGGCACTTAAAAATTTGTAATTATATACATTAACTAAAGTTGTTGGTATAATTAATGTAATTCAGTTATTTTGGGCAAGAGGTATTAGTGTGTTGCTTGACCTGAAAGTAAATCAATTTTACAGGTGTTGGTATTTCAATCCATGTGGTAATTTAAAAGCAAATACTCAATATCAGCCATGGAGTTTAGTTATCGTTACTTCCTTGAACTTATAATAGTAATATTGACTGAGTGCTATGGACTGAATAATTGTGTATATCCCCTCCCACAGATTTATACGTTGAAGCCCTCGTTTCCAATGATATTTGGTATTTGGAAGTAGGGCTTTGGGAGGTTTAGGTTTAATAAGTAAAGTCCCCATGATGAGATTAGTTTTCTAATAAAAAGAAGCAGAGACATGGCGCATCTGAGTGGCTCAGTGGGTTAAGCTTCTGCCTTTGGCTCAGGTCATGATCTCAGAGTCCTGGGATCCAGCCCTGCGTTGGGCTCTCTGCTCAGCAGGGAGCCTGCTTCTTCCTCTCTCTCTGCCTACCTGTGATCTCTGACTGTCAAATAAATAAATAAAATCTTTAAAAAAAAAGAGGCAGGGACATGAGATCTCTTTCTGTGTTCACATACCAAGGAAAGGCCACGTGAAGAGGGGCTTCACCAGAAATTTGATCGTGGATCTTGCATTTCCAGCCTCCAAAATCATAGTAACAGTCTGTTGTTTAAGCCACTATGGTAGCTTGTTAACAGCAGCCTGAGCTAAGACACTGGGTTTGAGAAAAGAGGCAAGTAGAGGGAAAAGATCAGGATAGATACATAATGTGGGCTATTAGTTCCCAAACTCGTTTCTTCCTTTCAGTCTCCCTCCTATCTCTTTCTCTCTCTTCTTTTTTTTTCTTTTAAAGATTTATTTTATTTATTTGAGAGAGAGCATGAGAGCACACACACTAGCAGGGGAGGAGGGGCAGAGGTAGAGAGGTAGAGAGAGAGTCTTAGGCAGACTCTCTGCTGAGTGTGGATCCTGATGAAGGGCTCCATCTCCTGACTCTGAGATCATAACCTGAGCTGAAATCAATCAGCTGAACCACCCAGGTGCCCCCCTTCTCTTCTTTTGCCTCCTCTTGCCGCCTCTGGAAATAAGTGGTGGAAATGAGTGCCATATGCTGTCTTGCTCAAAGGAGGACTGTTTCATCATTTAGTTTCTTTTCTTTTTTCCTGAGATGGAGAGTGTCACAGGAACAAATTCAGCACCTGGGTTTGTACAATGGCCACTTCTGAGTTGCTCGGAATTTTAGGCTGGTGGATTGGCAGCCTAAACAGGTGAATCTGAACAGGCTTAGAGATGAGCACGATGGTTCAGCAGGAGTACTGAGGAACACACATGGGATAGACTAGAGTTAGACTAGCTAGATTAGAGTTATACTAATCTGTATACAAATCATTCTCTGTTGTTCTTTAACTGATTGACCTTGGACAAGGTCCTGGACCGCTCCGTGACTTATCTTACTTACTTGTTTGTATAGTGAGGAAACACTTAGGTACCAAATTAGGAGACCCTTTCAGACTCTTGACCCTTTCACTCTTTTTTTTTTTTTTTGTTAAAGATTTTATTTATTTATTTGACAGACAGAGATTACAAGTAGGTGGAGAGGCAGGCAGAGAGAGAAGAGGAAGCAGGCTCCCTGCTGAGCAGAGATTCCCAATGCAGGGCTCCATCCCAGGACACTGGGATCATGACCTGAGCCGAAGGCAGAGGCTTTAACCCACTGAGCCACCCAGGTGCCCTGACCCTTTCACTCTTGATGCTGCAGGGCTTCTCCACAGGTCAGCCACATACTCCAAGGGCTCTTCATGACTCAGCCCCCAGTACCGTGCTCTCCAAAGGCCAAGAAATCCACCACTATGGCCAATGCCTTTTTATTCTTAGGGTGAGCTGGCTGATATCCAGCAGGAGGCTAAAAGGTGATACCTTAGCTCTCGATCTCCAAGTGATAAATAAACAGTATATCACTTCATTAAATGTCTCCAAGATGGTGTGTGATTAATTTCCTACTTGAGACTTTTGGACAACAGCCAGACCTAGGAGTATGGCTCTGGAATAGGTGTCATGAAGTCTCTATTTTATTACCCTTGTTTATAGTTTACCAATGGAAGAATGCTATGAACAAGGCACATAGGTTTTCTTCATTCAAAAAATATCAACTCCAGCCTGCCAGTTGCTAACATGCAAAAGGCATCATTGAAATGTTCTTTATTAGGCATTAAAATCCTAGCACCACCACGACCTAGCTTGGGACCTTGAGCAAGTATTTTAACTATCTGAGGCTTAGTTTCTCTCTGAGTGAGGTATAAGGAGTAAGTAATACTCAGCTCTCCCCTAATCATTTCCCCCACTCTATTAGGGAAAATTCCTCTGTTAAAATGCTGATGCCCTGGGTCTGCAGAATCCAATAATCTAAGTAGGCATTAAGCCTTAGGCCCATGAGTTTATCAGAACCATTTGTTGGGAAGCAATGTAGCCCAGTAGGTAAGAATGGCAGGCTTTATATCTTTAATTCATTCATTTTTTTTTTCCATTTTATGGCCATTCTCATTCTTAACTACTGCAATAATTTCTAAGCTGGTTTCATTTTACTTTTTCCTGATATCTCCAATATCTTGTCCTAATAGGAGCCACAGCAATTAAAAATCTTTTAAATGACAATCAGATCATGTCTCCCTTTAATTCTTTTAACATTTTTTTTCATATCAACCAGTTTCCCCCCAGTTTTTCTCTCTTTACCTTCACTTTAATTCAAGCAGATGGTGGTTAGTTTTATATTCTTTGCCTCAGGTGAAGGATATGGCATGGAGAAAAGGAGGAAAATTGCTCCTAGGTTTTGAGTTCCAAAAGTTCAGCCTTATTAAGGAGATTATTCTAGATGTCTCCAACAATAAGAAAGAGAAGGAAGAAATATAAAATGGAGAAAGGGGTGTATTCCTCCCATTAGAAATTATTACCTAGGTTAAGAAGGGTGGAAACCAAGAAGACATACTAAAATTGGAAATATCAGTGTGTTTTGAATAGATGGGTCCTATGCTTTGAGTTTAATATGCAGAATTCCAAAGGGGTATCAAGACCTCAAAGAAAGAAGGGTGTCTATATAGCTAGGCAGATAAGCCCGTGTGTGCCACGGCATGGTACAAAACCAACAAAAATATTTTCTATGTCCTTATACATGACATGAAATTAGCAGAGTCCCTGCACTGATAGGGCCCACAGAGGATTAAGGGACCGTGTCATGGCAGTAATTTCTCTTAGAACCCTAGGGAAGGGAAAATGTAAGATGGCGATGAATGAAAAATCAGATCCATTGAAATTGATTTTCCAAAACCCTAAAGAAATGATAGCTTTGAATAGGAATTGTGTTTCTGGAGCACTTATGTGGCTCAGTTGGTTAAGCATCCTACTCTTGATTTCAGTTCAGGTCATGATCTTTGAGATGTAAGATCGAGCCCCATATCAGACTCCATGCTGGGAATGGAGCTTGCTTAAGATTCTCTCTCTCCCTCAGTCCCTCTTCATCCCACTCTGGTGTGCGCTCTCTCTAAATAAATAAATAAATGGAGTTGAATTTTATTTTTTTTTCAAATATCACATGCATATAGTTTATAGGAAACAGTATTAAAAGTCTTATTTTGGAAAAGTCTCTCATTTTCTGTTTCTCATATTCCAAAACCCACAGGCAGCCACTTAAATTCTTCTAGCCATTTTCCCCTACCCCCATTCATGTGGTTTTTCCATTATTTTTATTGTGGTAAAAATAATAAAATTCACCATCTTAATCATTTTTTAAAATTCTTTACTTAAATTCAATTTAGTTGACATATACTGTATTATTAGTTTCAAGGGTAGAATTTAGTGATTCATCATTTGTGTGTAACACCCATTATATCAAGCACTTTCCTTGATGTTCATCACCCAGTTACCCCATCCCCCTACCCACACCCCTTCCAGAAATCCTATTTGTTTCCTAGAGTTCAGTGTCTCTTATGGTTTGTCTCTCTCTCTATTTTCATCTTATTTTATTTTTCCTTCCCTTCCCCTATGTTCATCTGTTTTGTTTCTTAAATTCCATATATGAGTGAAATTATATGTATTTGTCTTTTTCTGACTGGCTTATTTCTCTTGGCATAGTATCCTCTAGTTCCATCCATGTTGTTACAAATGGCAAGATTTTATTCTTTTTGATGGCTGAGTAATATTCCATCATTTATGAATACTGCATCTTCTTAATCCATTCATCTGTCAATGGACATCTGGGCTCTTTCCATAGTTTGGCTATTGTGGGATATTGCCACTATAAATGTTGGGGTGAATGTGCTCCTTTGAATCACTATGTTTGTATGCTTTAGATAAATACCTAGTAGTGCAATTGCTGGGTTGTAGGTTAGTTCCGTTTTTAACTTTTTGAGGAAACTCCTTACTCTTTTCTAGAGTAGCTACACCAGTTTGCATTCCCACCAACAGTGTAAGAGGGTTCCCCTTTCTCTGCATCCTCCCCAACATCTGTTGTTTCTTGAGTTGTTAACTGTAGTCATTCTGACCTGTGTGAGGTGGTATCTCATTGTGGTTTTGATTTGGATTTCCCTGATATCAAGTGATGTTGAGCATTTTTCATGTGTCTGTTGGCCACTGTATGTCTTCTTTGGAGAATTGTATGTTCATATCTTCTGCCCATTTCTTGACTGGAT
Organism: Taxidea taxus jeffersonii; assembly: GCA_003697995.1. Classification (NCBI taxonomy): domain Eukaryota; kingdom Metazoa; phylum Chordata; class Mammalia; order Carnivora; family Mustelidae; genus Taxidea; species Taxidea taxus. The sequence goes on from ML110712.1 coordinate 23,587, forward strand.
TTTTTGGTCCCACCCATTCATACAGTTTTTCCATTATTTTTATTGTGGTAAAATAAACATAGAATTCACCATCTTAATCATTTTTAAGTGTAGAGTTTAGTGATTTAGATACTTTTATAATGTTAGGCTACAATCACCACCATCCATCTCCAGAACTCTTTTTATCTTACGTACAGAGCTCTGTATCCATTAAGCAATAACTACTATCCTTCCCTACCCCCACCCCAGCCCCTGGAAACCACCATTCTACTTTCTGTCTCTGATTTTGACTACTCTAAGTACTTCATGTGAGTGGAATCATGTAGTATTTTTCTTTTTGTGACTAGCTTATTTCATTCAGCATAATGTCCTCAAGGTTTATCCATGTTGTGGCATATGTCAGAATTGTCTTCCTTGGGGTGCCTAGCTGACTCAGTTGGAAAAGCATTTGACTCTTGATCTTGGGGTTGTGAGTTTGAGCCCCACATTAAGTATAGAGATTATTTACCTGAATAAACAAATAAAAACAGAATTATCTTCCTTTTTAAGGCTGAATAATATTGATTATATATATATACCACATTTTGCTTATCCATTCATTCATTGACGGACAGTTAAGTTTCCTCCACTTTTTAGCTATTGTGAATAATGCTGCTATGAACATGAGTGTACACATATCTCTTTGAGACTCTTTGAGACTGTTATTTGGGGTACATACCCAGAAGTGGAATTGCTAGATCATATGGTATTTCCACTTTTAATTTTTTTGGGAACTACCATACTGTTTTCCATAGTAGCTGAACCATTTTATGTTACCAAAAACAGTAAACAAGTTGCAATTTCTTCACATTCTCACCAACGCCTGTTATTTCCTATTTTTGTTTTGTTTTATTTTCAGTAGCCATCCTAATAGATGTGAAGTGGTATCTCATAGTTTTGATTTGCATTTCTCTAATCATTAGTGATACTGAGCATCTTTCAATGTGCTTATTGGCCATTTACACATCTTCTTTGGAGAAATCTCTATCCAAGTCCCATGCCCTTTGCTCACTTTTGTTGTTATAGTTTTTAAAGATTTATTTATTTATTTTGGAGGGGAGAGGGGCAGGGAGATAGAAATTTAAGTGCTCTTCATGCAGAGAACAGAGCTCAATGCAGGGTTCAATCTCATGACCCTGAGCTCATGATCTGAGCCAAAACCGAGAGTTGCTGCTTAACTGACTGTGCCACTGAGGCGCCCCCTTTTTACACATTTTTGAATTGAGTTGTTTGGTTTCCTTTGTTGTTGAGTTTTAGGAGTCTTCTATTTATCCTTAATATTAATCCCTTATCAAATATATGATTTGCAAGTATTTTCTTCCAGTCTGTGTGATATCCTTTTACTCTGTTGATACCATCTCGTGATCCACAATTTAAAATTTTTTAAAGAAGATTTTATCTATTTATTTGACACACACAGAGAGAGATCACAAGTAGGCAGAGAGACAGGCAGAGAGAGGGAGAAGCATGCTTCCTGCTGAGCAGGGAGCCCGATGTAGGGCTCTATCCTAGGACCCTGAGATCATGACCTGAGCCGAAGGCAGAGGCTTAACCCTGGTGCCCCAATTTAAAAAACATTTTTATGAAGTTTAGTTTGTCTATTTTTGTTGTTGTTGTTGTCTGTGGCTTTCTTGCCATATACAAATATCATTGGCAAATCCAGTGTCGTGAAGCTTTTCCTTTATGTTTTCTTCAAAGAGTGTTATATCTCTGACAAATAAACAAAATCTTTAAAAAAAAAAAAAAGAGTGTTATAGTTTTTAGGTCTTTGATCCACTTGAGTTCATTTTTGTAAGTGGTGTTAGGTAAGGGTACAACTTCATTCTTTTACATGTGGATATCCAATTTTCCCAGGGCTATTTGTCATTTAGATTGTTTTTTCTCCATTAAATAGTTTTGACCCCTTATCAAAATCATTTGACCACATATGTGAGGACTTTGTCTTGGGCTCTCTATTCTCTTCCATTGTTCTATATATCTGTCTTTATGCTGGTATCTCATTGTTTTGATTACTATAGCTTTGAAATTAGAAAGTATGATTCCTCTAACTTCATTTTTTTTTCAAGATTGTTTGGCTAGTCAGCATTTTTTGAGATTCCATATGAATTTCAGGATGATTCTTCTATTTCTGCAAAAAAATCATGGAGATTTTGATAGGTATTGCATTGAATCTGTGGATCACATTAGGTAGTATTGATACTTTAACAACATCAAATTGCAAATGCATGAACATGGAATGTGTTTTCCATTTATTTTTCTTAATTTCTTTCAGCAATGTTTTGTATTTTTTTTAAAGATTTTATTTATTATTTATTTATTTGTTAGAGAGAGAGAGAGCAAGCACAGGCAGACAGAGTGGCAGGCAGAGGCAGAGGGAGAAGCAGGCTCCCTGCCGAGCAAGGAGCCCGATGTGGGACTCAATCCCAGGACGCTGGGATCATGACCTGAGCCGAAGGCAGCTGTTTAACCAACTGAGCCACCCAGGCGTCCCAATGTTTTGTATTTTTCATTTTACAAGTCTTTCACCTCCTTGGTTAAGTTAATTCCTAAGAATTTTATTATTTTTGATGCTATTATAAATTGAGTTAATTTCCTTTTTGAATTGTTAGTGTACAGAAATGCCAATGATTTTTGTGTGTTAACTTGGTGTCCTACTGAATTCATTTATAAGTTCTAACAATGTTTTTGTGGAAACTTTGGGAGTTTTATAGATAAGATCATATATATCATCTGCAGAGATAATTTTATTTCTCTCTTTCCAACTTAGATGTCTTTTATTTCTTTTCCTATCTAAATGTGCTAGTTAGAATTTCCAATACCCATATTGAATAGAAGGGAAAAATGGGCATCCTTTACCTTGTTCCTGATTTTATAGGAAAAGTTTTAAATTTTTTTTTACTATTAAGTCTGATGTTTCTCATATATGGATTTTATTATGTTGAGATCATTTGTTTCGATTCCTAGTTTGTGACTGTTTTTGTAAATTCATTTTGCTGAATTTTGTCAGTATTTTGATGAGAATTTCATAAAGGTTATTGATCTGTGGTTTTCTTTTCTTAGTATCTTTTTCTAGCTCTGGTGTTAGAGTAACGTCAGCCTCAAAGAATGAAATAGGAAGTGTTCCTTCCTCTTCAATTTCTCAAAAAGTTTGAGAAAGATTGGTGTTATTCTTTCTAAAAAAAAATGTTTACTAGAATTCACTGGTGACACCATCATGACCATCTCTTTGTTGGGAGATTTTTGATTACTGATCAATCTCCTTGCTATCTAAAGGTCTATTGAGATTTTCTTTTTCTTGGTGCGTTAGACTTGGTAAGTTTGTATTTGCAGATATTTGTCCATTTCAACTAGTTATTCAATTTGTTTGATTAACAATTGTTCATATTACTCTTATAATTCGTTTTACTTCTGTAGAATCAGTTGTAGTGTCCCCACTTTCATTTCTAATTTTAGTGATTTGAGTCTTCTTTTTTTCTAAGTCTAGAGGGTTGTCAATTTTGAGCATTTCAAGGAACCAACTTTTGGTTTCATTGATTTTCTCTACTATTTTCCTGTTCTCTATTTATTTATCTTTGCTCTGATCTTTATTTTTTCTTCCTGCTAGCTTGGGTTTAGTTTGTTTTTTTTCTAGTTAAGTTTAAAAAATAATTTTACTGAGGTAAAACTTTAAGTGTACAGTTTGATAAGTTTCAACAAATGTATACACCTGGGGAACCATCACCACCATCAAAATATTGTAGTTACCCATTATCACAAAATATTCCTTTTTTGCACTTTCCAAGTTAACTCCCTTCCCCCAATCTTGGCCCTGGGCAACAATGTCTCTGTTTTCCATCAGTATAAATTACATTTGTCTAGAGTTTTCTTATACCTTATGTAGTCTTGGTGCCTGGCTTCTTTTGTTCAGCTACTTGGTATTTTGGAGATTCACCCATGTTGTTGAATGTATCAATTGTTTATTTGCTTTTATTGCAGAGTAGTATGCCATTGCATAGATATATCACAATTTAAAAAAATCTATTCTGTTAGTGAACATTTAGCTTGTTTCTAGTTTTGGTTATTGTGAATGAAGCTGTTATGAACATTTATGTACAAACCTTCCTGTAGACAAGTATTTTAATTTCCCTTGGGTAAATCCTGGAGGTGGGCTTGCTGGATCATATGGAAGGGTACATTAACTTTTTAAGAAACTGCCAGACTGTTTTCCAAATGTGTCATTTTACATTCTTTCCAGCAATGTATAAGAATTCTAGTTGTTCCACATTCCCACAGAGACTTGGAACAATTTATTGAATCCTGTAACCCTCCATTTACTTTTTTGTAAAATGGGCATAATCATAATAGTTCTATCTGGCATACATATATACAGGTATGTGCATGTAAGTAATGGGATGCTAAGTTGAAAATTTGAGACAGTAAGATAATACTGGTACTACATATTAAAGTGAGGTGGTGGGCGATTGGGTGGCTCAGTGGGTTAAGCCTCTGCCTTCAGCTCAGGTCATGATCTCAGGGTCCTGGGATCGAGGCCCGCATCAGGCTCACTGCTCGGCAGGGAGCCTGCTTCTCCCTCTCTCTCTGCCTGCCTCTCTGCCTACTTGTGATCTCTCTCTATATATCAAATAAATAAATAAAATCTTTTTTAAAAAAATAAAAAGAGGTGGCACATTAAAATTCAAATTTTGAAAACATGTGACCAGAAACCTGTTTTATGACTCTTGGACCTTTCTTCTAGAAATAGGTCACACTTTGCCAAGGCCTGGGGGTTTGCTGAGATGCAGGACTTTCCATACTAAAACTGGGACAGTCTCAGGCAAATTGGGAAAGGCTGATCACTGTATTGACATTAAAGATAGAGAGTGAAAAAAGAGAGTATTTGAGAAAAGACTTCTTCAGAGGGAAATTCTGTCACACTGTTTTTCAACAGGTTCCTTTCAAGGAGTTAGGGTGGAGTTTTTAGCACCTTTTTCTCAAGCCAGAGAGAGGAGCGCCTCTTTGAGACTACTCCAAGAGCTTTAGATTTATGTCCTGGATTTTGAGACACCCAGAGCCTGAAATTGTATTGCCATCCAGGAGATCTTCAGTATGAGAGAGACCAGACTGTGAGTCATGTGAAAGAGTAAACACAAGTTGCTGAGCCTAGGAAGCAAGTGCATTACCTTCTAGAAAAGATGGAATTCTTCTTGTAACATAGGTATGGTCCACAGAGCAAAGACAGCTGTCTAGAGCCATTGCAAGTCTTGTCCAAGAGCATTTCCTGGAAGAGATGCTATGTGGAGGTTAAAACCAAAAGGCAGAGACTGAGGGGAAAAGGGCCAGGGGAAGGAGAGATACTGTTCCCTTCACCAAAGTTATAGCTAGAGGGACCCAGCATAAGCTATAATGATAAAGTTCCTAAAGCACCCCAAAATAAAAGAGTCATCCATAAACATTTGATTGGTCCAGAGAATTGAAGGCATCTTATAAGAGTCAGTTCAAAATCAAACATCACATCCCTTATTCCCCCTGTGTGGGAAAGTATAGGATTGAGCTGAGCTGGAGGCAGGTGGGACTGTAAAGAAGGTCGAGTGAGAGGAATACCAAGGACCGGATAGGGGAGTATTGTGAGATAGAAAAAGGAAACTAATACCCAGGCATAGAAGAAGTCACTGCTAGGGAAGGTACAAAGGGAGATTCTACTCACAATGATATGGATTGTGTTGAGTGCTGAAAACACAGTGATATGGATTGTGTTGAGTGCTAAAAACACAGCACTGAACAAGGTATTCAGGGAGCTCACAATTCTATTTAAAGGAAAGACATATATACATATAATTATAATACAGTATGATGCATTCAAAGGCCAGATAAAATATCCAATTTCTTTTATTCATGTACTGGGAAAATCAAAACGTCATTACAAAACAATAATTCCCTAAGTACAGGGCTTTCAGGTGAATCTGGAAGAGAGAATATGGTTTTTGGCCTGAGACTAGAATGGGACTTTCCATTTGGGGTTTCTCATATTGAAATGCCAACCTGACTTATCTCCTAGGCCCAGGTGGAAAAGCCAGACATAGTAAATCTTGTGCCCAAAGCCCCAACTTAGAGAGTATAATTGCATGAAATCTGGTAGAGCTAGTCTATTTATTTAAGTCTTAATTGAGGCCTTGAAATCAATCAGATTTCAATTCATTATGTGTACATAGCTAAGGTCCTACACATTTATATTTTGCTTAAAGTTCATGATGACATTTTTTTCTGTACCCTTACTAACTGAATGAGGGATAGATAAAAGATCTGGCACTTTGATATCAGCATAAAAAGAGGTGGTAATCTGTGCTTGAAATATGTGTGACAAAGCATTAGAAGAAAGGTAGGTTTCTAGACCTGGGCCAACAAAGGTAGATGATAAAGTGAAGGTAGAGGGGACCCAGAAGATAAAGCTGAACAAAAGTTAGAATGGAAGAAGTTATTTCTCTAGAGTTGTAAAATAATATGAGAAAGGGTACTTACAAATATTTTTATTGCTGTTGTAACCAATGATCACAAAATCAGTGGCTTAGAACAACGTACATTTGTTACCTAACTGTTCTAGAGTTCTGAAGTCACAAAAGTCTCCCTGGGCTAAGACCAGGTGGTCAGCAGGGCCACGTTCCCTCTGGAATCTCCAGGATAGAAACCATTTCCTTACGTTCTCCAAATTCAGGGGCGCACACCTGCATTTCTTGGCTCATAGTTCCTTTCTTCTATCTTCAAAGCCATCCATGGCAGGCCGCACCTGTCTTATACTGCTCTCCTGCTTTCTGACAACAACCAGGAAGTTTCTCCTCCTTGAGGGATGCCTGGGATTGGCTTGGACTCCCTGGATAATCCAGGATAATCTCCCCCATCTCAAGGTCCTTAACCTTAATCACATCTGCGGAGTCCCCTTTGGTGCCTAGAATAACATAGTCACAGGGCCTGGGAATTAGAACATGGTCATCTTTGGAGGGCCACTGTTCAGCCTACCCCTGAAAAGTAGCTTCTGTTACCTCAAGTGTCTGTTAAAATGAAATGAAATAAGTTTGTGGAAGTGCCTAACGAAATGTACCTGGCACAAAGAAGAAAGTGAGTAAATATTGTTAATAAGGAAGACAACAGTTTAATAACCAGGTAAATTATAAAGGTGTAGCCCAAAGGCAGCAGCACCAAGAAGACCTAGAAATGAAAGCAATGTCTACTTTTAAAGGATGCCTCCTCTATTAATTTTCTACTTCAGAAGTCAGCTGGGCATGGTAATCGGGAGCTGTCACATTTGGGAGACTATAAGAGGAAGTTTGGCTGGAGTGAGAAGTCAAGTTAAAGAGACGCACAGACTCTGATATTCAAAAGACTTTAGGAATTCCTGTACACACTAGTGTACACCTTGTTATATTTTACAGCTGAGAAAACTGAGGTTCAAAGAACTTCAGTAACTGGTTCAAGGTCACCTGGCTGGTAAAGGGTGAACAGTAACTCAAACTCAAGGCTATCTGCTTTCAAGTCTGGATTCTTAGCTTCTGGGAGCTTGTGTTCCATATTTTGGAATTGACATTAGAAACACAGCCCCTTGCCTCCCCCTCTCTCTGTGCCTGCCTCTCTGCCTACTTGTGATCTCTGTCTGTCCAATAAATAAATAAAACCTTTAAAAAAAAAGGACGGGGGGGGGGCGCCTGGGTGGCTCAGTAGGTTAAAGCCTCTGCCTTCAGCTCAGGTCATGATTCCAGGGTCCTGGGATCCAGCCCCGAATCGGGCTCTCTGCTCAGCGGGGAGCCTGCCTCCCCTTCTCTCTGTGCCTGCCTCTCTGCCTACTTGTGATCTCTGTCTGTCCAATAAATAAATAAAATCTTAAAAAAAAAAAAACACAGCCCCTTACACAGGTGCTTTTTTCCCTGAATAATTTCAGAATCAATATCACTCTATTTTATTTTATTTTTAATTTTAATTTTTTTGAGGGGGATGGGCAGAGAGAGAGTCTCATGCAGGCTCCACACCTAGCATAGAGCTGGATGCAGGGCTTGATCTCACAACCCTGAGGTCATAACCTGAGTGGAAATCAAGAGTTAGACAATTAACCGACTGAGGCACCTGGGTGCCCAAAGTCACTCTATTAATAAAACCTATTCCTCAGGGTCAGTGTGTGGCTTTCCTCTTAAACTAGCTATCTGAAAACAGTGATGGCACTTTATTTAAAGATGGAATAAGTCCATTGCCTCACTTTAGAAGCCTGGAATGTTTCAAAGATGATTCTATTATATTTTAGAAAAATTTGTCTATTGTATTCACTGGATGCATGACACTAATTCTTTAAGAACTAGTTAGAATATAGACAGTGTGAAAAATTAACTGTACCTGGCAGTTTTTCTTTGCATAATTAAGGTAAAATTTTACTAATCCTTTCTCTGCTAAAATAAAAACTCAATGTATTTTTGCAGAAAGTTGTTGAAACTAAGACACTAACATAGAAAAATGGAGACATTGAGTTATTAAACATTAGAAAATGTTAGAAATTTCATAAAAGTAAATATGCTCTACTAGGTTTCTCCAGAGAAAGAGAACCAATAGAATAGATGGATAGATAGATAGATAATAGATAGATAGATGTAAGAGGAGATTTACTCTAGGAATTGGCCCATGCAGTTATAGAGGCAAGAAATCTTACTATTTGCTGTGTGTAAGCTGGAGAACCTGGATGCCAGTGGGGGTAATTCAGCGGAGTCCCTAGGCTCAAGAACCAGGAGCACTGATGGCCAAGGGCTGGAGAAGATGAATGTCCCAGCTCAAGCAGAGAAAGCAAATTCACCTTTTTTCCATCTTTTTCTTCTACTCAATCCCTCAAAGGATTGAATGATGCCCGCTGGCATTGGTGAGAGCCATCTACTTGACTCAGTTCTGACTCCAGTGCTAATCTCTTCTGGAGACATGCTTCCAAACACACCCAGAAGTAATGCTTTACCAGCTTTTTACCAGCTATCTCAGCAGCCCTTAGCCCAGTCCAGGTGACACACGAAATTAACTATCACTTATCGCAAAACACAGTTTAACTTTGTTATGAATAATTCTCAAATCCCTCACTCATTTCCCCTATTGTAGAGGGCACTCTGGTATCTGATCTCTGTCCACCACCTTACCAATGGTGTTCTCATCCAAACCACCTTCATCTCTCTCTGGATCTGCATAACAATTTCTGACTTGCCTCCCAGCCTTCCTCCTCTGCCCTCCACAGTCTGTTCCACACAGGGCCTTTCAAATACGAGTCAGGCCAAGTCTCCTTAAGCCAGTGTCTTAAGCCCTGATTGGGAGCTGCCTCTCTGAGCTCATCATCTACCACAAGTGCCAGTTCTCCCCCTTTCTCAAGCATGCCACAGCAGTCTTTTGCCCTGGTGATTTTCACTCGCCATTTCTTCTGCCAGGATCACTCCTCCCCTTCTTACATTTGCTGCCTGTCTAACCCTCCCTCCATGTGAGGTCATCAGTAATGTCTTCCCACACTCCCCCATTTCCTGTATTTCCCTATCTCCTTAACCTGCTTTTCCCCACTCCATAGCAAATATCACCACCTAATATTCTATTTATTTACACCCTGATTTGTTAATTTTATCTCTGCCTCCTCCCCCTACCCCCACCCCAAGGCTTGAAGAACATATTCTCTATGAGGGCAAAGACTTAGTTTTGTTTCCCTCTGTACACCCAGTGCCTAGAGCAATGCCTGGCATAGGCGCTCAGCCTACTCTAAGTGCTCAACAAACACTTGTTTAATTAAGAAATGATATTATTCCTGAAAATAAAATTAATACTTTTATAGGACATAAAAATAATAATAATAATAAAATTAATACTTTTATAGGACAATACAGAAATGTACAAAGAAAGAACATCCATCCCTAAAGAAGTATCTACTGTTAGCATTTTGTTAGATTTCTTCTAGGTTTTTCTAAGAATATATATTTTTTCTTTTTGTGAGATCAGGATTATTCCTTATACAGAGTTTATATCCAGCTTTTTAATGAAGGATAGTATGAGAGCACTTTCACATTATACATGGTTTTTGGTTTCTTATTTTCCCTACTAAATTATAAAATTTGGGGTTCTGTTGTTTCCCAATTATTCATATAACTTAACAACATATTAATTGTATGTGCTTGTTTATATCTAAAAGGTATGCAATGACAGACACCATTTAAAGAAATTTAACAAAAATAGAAATTCTATTCATATTCTATTAAATACTTAAGGCATTTTTTAAAAGTTCATGTGGTCAATATAATTTCCTAAAGGAATAATTTTCTCGATGAGGCTTATTGTGTTGACATATCAATATTTCAGGGGCTGGGACTACTGAGTTTGTGTTAGGACACTTTAAAATTGCTTTATATTCAGTCCGTGGTTTGTTGAAATAGCAACTTGCCTTTGGTTACCTAGAAAAATGTATGTCATTAAAATACTCTTTATATGCCACCCTGGGAACATATCCCACACATAATGTATTCATAAAGAGTTCATTTTATTTACAGCTTGTCACATAATATGGTATAGGGAAACACAGTTCTGATGCACTTCAACTGAATTATGCTTCTCTTTTTGACAGAGTGGGGAAATATATTTGCAAGAGTGAATAAACACACCTTGAACTGCCTGTTTTTTGAGAAGGAGGCAGAGAGAAGCACATTCACATTATTCTGCTATTAGAACATCTATGGCGATAGACATTTTGGACATTTAGTAGCTGTTTGTTTTCTAATTGGGGTGCCTGAAATACTTTATGTCAAAACTCGATGACAGGGACTTTAGAAAGCAGTAAACTCCTAAAAAAAGGTTTTTCAGAGTTGCAGGTTTGTAGTGTGGATATGGAAAAATAAAATCTGTTGTTGCCTTTTCTGGCATCTAAACCTTTGATGCTTAATTCAAAGTAATTCAAAAGATTAGGTTTTGTAATTGACTAGTGTGGCAGATTCTCTGTCACACGTGGATAGAGAAAGTGGTTGCTTTTGTAGGACAGAATTCACGAGTACAGAATTTGAACAATTTTTTTCATAGCAATATTGACAAACATCCAGGCAAATACACTAATTTTTCCTCCTCAACAAAATCATTAATTTATAAATCAATAAAAACATTCAAGGTAGAATGCTAAACTGAGACCATAGGGGAAATAAGAGGTACCCTATAGTACTTTCAGAGGAATGACACTGTCTATTTATTATGTCACACTGGGGTCTAACAAGTTCTAAAATCTAGTGTAACATCTGGGGGGACTATTCATTATTATCCCTTGCAATTCTTAGACCACTAGTTAATTACTGCACCATCCAGTTCCCATCTTCCTATCCTGGAAATAGATGTTCCTAGTCACTAGGGGTTCCAGAGGAGAGAAACACATAGATCTGTGGAAATCCACTATTATTACAGGAAGAAAAAGAAGAAAGGAAAAACCCAAGTGCAAAACTCCAAACACATGCTCTGACATAGTTAGACAAAAGCCACTGTATTAGTTAATAAGTAATGTGTAGTTATTGTGAATTAACTACCTTCTCATTAGAGGATGAATAGTTGTTTCTGTGTATTTTCTGGGTTTTTCCTTAATAGGAATATTAACTAACAGAAACCAACTAATGCAATCAATTGATCCAATTTCTATGGCTACATCTGTGAAGAATCTGAGTGCTGATTCAGTGTCTTCAGGCAATCACTCTAGCTCTCATCTCTTATTTTAAAAAAGTGCAGCCTTAACTATCTGGCCTTTTGAGAACTGTTAGGGAGAAAGGAAGAATCTGAGACAGGTGGGATATTTGTGGGATGAGAGTTGGGGAAATTGACCCTAAAGAGGTCTTAAGCTTAAAATCTAAGCTAGGGGTGGAACAGTTTAAATCCGGGCTGAGGTAAGCGTCCAAGGGGTTAATGCAAACACCAATGGGAGAGGGAAAACTTCAGGTTGGCAGAATGAGATGGAATTAGAATCATCTGTGCCTGATGTTGAGCTGTTTAACAGGTGGAGTGGTAAGTGTATAGATCAATACCAGGCAAGGAGATGGACAGATGTTAGTTAAGGTAGATTGGCCCCTTCTAGCACATTTCCGAGTGCATTTCCTCCCATTCTGCTGATTCTGCCCACCATCACTCAGGATGAGGCTCCTGGTTCCTTGGGGAACCAAAAATACCAGACATGCAGATAAAGTTCTATTTTGACCTATCAGCTCGACCAGGTGGGGGTTAGATAGATAGGCTACTTTCTGATTTTCATGAGAACGATTAAAAATCTGTATCCAAAGTACAAAGGACAGCAGATTTCAGAGCACTAGACTTTCCTGTGGCATCTCACATTTTACCAGGTCTGGCTCTTAGTATGGAGTCTTGGTAGATGCTGGCAGAGATGCCAGATTTTATTACAGGTAGCTAGGGACAGCACTGAATGATACTGCCCAGAGTCTCAGAGATTCCAGTTGCATTAGGTTAAATAAAAATAACCAAACAAGAACACCTTCCTTTCCTCAACTGTGTCCTATCTTTGAAGCACTGTGTATACCAAGCACTTCACATCTCGTAGGTAAGAAAACGGAAGATTACAGAGACTAAGAATATTACACACTTAGGAAATGCTGGTAAACGGGGAAGCTGGAATGCGAAGGCATATCTGTCTGATCCCAAAACCCGTGTATATTCTATTCTTAACGAATTCTGACATGCAGCTTTTCTCCTAAGGGTAACAACTTCGGACACGGGTGAAAAAGCCATAAATATCTAGGTAGGAAGGTCTTTCTCTACTAAGCACTCCTGGCATCAGTGACCCAGAAGCATCTTTATCCAGCGCCAAATACCCGGGGCCCACCCCCACATTGACTGGATGTCTCTCTTTTAGCCCCAGAGTCCAGTTCTGGTTGGTGTTTGGAATGTAAACGTCATCACTCAGCCAGGCCGTTTCCTTCCACCGCCGCTAGAGGGCGGCCTGCAGTAACGATCCCCCGGAGCCCTCTAGCGGTCAGAGGAAGCTCCAGTCTTCCCTCGGGGATCTACGTTCCTAGGAACTTTCTCAAAGTCCGGCAGATGTTGCCCAGGGAAGCAAGGCTGTGGGACACACCTAGAGTCACCCTCATAGCTTCCCTTTAGTGCTTCTGGGACATGCTCATTAGCTCTGCCCCAACTCAAGATGACTTCTCAAACCTGCCAAGTGTGCCCTCTCGGATGCTACAGGGTAGATTCTATGACTAAATTTCAGGAAGATTCAAATACAGGTATCTAGAGGATGTGGCAGCGAGTCCAAAATTTATTTTTGTATGTCCCCCAAAATGCACAGGGTGGTTTATTTAAATTGATTCCGAGAAGCAGCTCTGGATATCTCCTACTTCCCTAAGGTAAATATTTAAATAGCACTAGTAATAATCTCAAGTTACATAGTGTAGTATAATTATGATTTTCTAGGAAGTTTGTAGTTATTTTTATAACACGAGTGTGTTTAAATAACACTGGCAAACCTCATAGTCTAATGTAGGGATGCTATGAGTTTTTTCCATGATTTTAATATAATCATGATGACATATTGTAGTAGTTACCTCCTTTTCATTTAAAATAACTGGGTTATTATTTTGGAATAGAAATGTGAATATATGAATATGTATTTAAATGACATATACTTTAATATGTGTGTTTTGGTTATCAGATATAGATAGCAAGCATATATCATTCACTTTCACTACCTCTGCTGGAGTTTACTGGTACTGTTTTATTACTGTGTGTAAACTGGACTTAAGTTTATTTAGGAAAAAAATAGCTGCTGCTTTTAAGTAATTGCAATAGAAGAGACTTTGTCAATATGTCTTCATGGGAAAGGATATGGATTCTTAATAAAGTAGAAAATGACATTATCATTAGCATATTCTACAAACTACCCTGTTATTCACTTAAGTCTTACAAACAAATCAAAGCAAATTTGAATGGCTGAGAAAATATTTACAGGGTGACACAGTACGGTGCGAAGTTCAGTAAAAATGCAACTAGGAATGTGACATGATTCCTATATTCAAAGCTCAGGGGGGAAGTAAAGGCATGTATCTAAATAGATTTTTTTTAAGATTTTATTTATTTATTAGACAGAGATCACAAGTAGGCAGAGAGGCAGGCAGAGAGAGAGGAAGGGAAGCAGGCTCCCCGCTGAGCAGAGAGCCCCATGTGGGTCTTGATCTCAGAACCCTGAGATCAGGCTTAACTAACTGAGCCACCCAGGTGCCCCTAAATAACTTTTTTAAAAGGACATAACAGTGGAATTCCCTCATCTTAGCAAAACAAACAATCCTAGAAATTAAGGAGAGAAAAATTACAATGTAGATAGTGCTGGCAATGCTGCCTATCATTTCTCTCAATGATTGCCTGGAGTGAGCATGGCAGGAAGCATGTGAGTCTGTGGTTCCCTCAGTTTGTCTCTGTTCTGGGTGCCTCTCAGGTGGGAACATATCACTGAGCTGAGTGTGATTCTAATTTTTAAAGATATGCATAGATGCATCATTTTTCATATAAATGGACCCTGAAAGCAGGCCAACTACTTCATCTGGTGCTCAACCAAAGAAACAGGAATCTGTTCCAATGCTGGAAGAAAAACTGGCTGTGCTGAAACAACTCATGGTCTTCAGGGGAGCACCTGTTGAAGGACTTTTCCAGGGTAATTTTGATTATTCATGATTTTCTTGTTTCTGATTTCAGAATCTAAGAGGTGTGAATCTATTTTAAGATAAGTATCGTCAGAGGTATATACACAGTCTGGAAGGGTTTGGATGCCAGGTTGAGAGGTTTGATTTTCTTTACCCATGCAGTGGAAGTCTGTTAAAGGTTTCTGAATAAAGGAGGTTCTGACCCCAGGTTTCAGCAGATCTATTTGAAAATAATATTCTAGATGGACTAGAAGTTGGAGAAACTGAGACAGAGGGGCAGTTAGGAAGCTTTTATGATCACAGAGGTGGATAAGAAGTATTGATTATCAGGGGCACCTGGGTGGCTCAGTGCATTAAGCCTCTGCTTTCGGCTCAGGTCATGATCTCAGGGTCCTGGAATCCAGCCCAACATTGGGCTCTCTGCTCAGCAGGGAGCCTTCTCCCCCCTCTCTCTCTCTACCTGCCCCTCTGCCTACTTGTGATCTCTCTCTGTCAAATAAATAAAATGTTCTTAAAAAAAGTATTGATTGTCAGACCTAGAGTGAGGGAGAATAAATGAAAAATTTTGACTATGGTGGGTTAGAAATAGAGATTTTAAGTTTGGGTGACCATGAGGTTGGTGGCTTCTTAACAGAGTTAGGGAGATCAGAAGAATTGGTTTTGGTTATGGAGATGAATGGGATTTTGGATAGAATGTGAGGTAACTGTGGGAGACCCAAGTGGAGATGTTCAACAATGAGCTGGAAGTGCAGGAAAGAATTCTTAAAATGTTCTGTGGGCTGCATTCTGTTTCGAAATAGCAGTTGAGATCACAATAGTAGACAACACAGCTAATAAAGATCAGCCTTGTAGAAAGCAGGGAGAAGTACAAATGTAGGTTCTTAAGGATTACCTGTCTTTGGAGGAAGAAAAGAAACAATTAAGAAAACCAAAGAAGGAACATTCAGAAAAAAAATATCTGAGGAAGAGAAATTTAAAAGAATTTTAAATAATTTAAAAAGAAGTTAAAATTACATGTTGCTAAAAGTTCTAGAATTATATAGAATGTAATGCACTAATTTTGAAGATAGAAGGAAGAAAAAATAATCGGTGAATAAGAGAAGAGATATTAAAAAAAATAGGACAGGGGTGAGATAATTTCAGGGAAAAGACAGCAAATGATTTTAAGTTCTGCTGAAATTTCAGAGAGTTAAGTCCTGAATTGGAGAGGTAGAAGTTTAGACTTCAACTTAGGTTATGTGGTATATCCAAGGATTTTTTTTTTTCTGATTTATAATCTTGTGTGAGACTGACAAATGTATAACCATCAGCTCATATTCATATAGTCTATTTGTATTTGCTCAAAATAGTACAAGTATAGGAAACTATAACTATACTTATATTTTCTCAGAAATGACTACCAGTATAATCACTGGTGACCTTCTGAGAGGATACGGGCCAAAGTCAGACTGCAAGTCAAGGAGTGAATTGGGGTTGAAGAAATATAGAATTTGCTTTCGAGAAATTTAGTGACAAGAGCAAGGAGAGAGAAAAGTATGTTTGGTTAGGAGGTAGGAAAGCTCTGGAAGGCAGCTCACACCAAGCCTGGTGGTCTCCTGGCAGCTTTTGGATTGTGGTCCAATTAACCTTTAGCATATCCTTTCAGCCTTTTTCTATGTAGATGCTCCTTTGACAAATTTTGTTCATGTTTGGCCCTCGAACAAATCAGAAAATATCCTGGAGCATTTACTGTCATGTGAAACTTGAAATATACAGAAACTACATTTAGTGCACCATCTGAGTGGAGAATTCATGCAAGGGCTCAGTCCAAGAAGATGGTTGCCATGACTCTAATAACTTCTAAAGTATCCTTAATGTATTTTCTATCTGTGAAATAGTATGATTCTCTGAACCTTAGCCCCAGAAGCCTTTGAAATAGTGGAGTGGGGCTTGCAGATTCATCTCTGGCAGAGCTGTGTCACATGTGTCTCGCCGCAGACACATGACGCATGGGAAGTGGGCTGATTCTGCCTTACTAATCCTTCCCTGAGGGCTCAGGCTCTTTAGTAGGCTATGACTGTCCCAGCTGAGCCGTCTTTCCCATGGAACCCATTCAGGCACTTACAGCACTTATTGATGATAGGCAACAGCTAGAGCTTTTAGAACGTATTAGGTTTAATAAGATCGGAAACATGATCGCCGTCCTTAAGGGAAAATGTCAGACAAAATGGGAGGAAATGTGTTGGAAATCTGTGTCTCAAATAAAGCAGATCATCTGAGCAAAGCTCACATCTCACCTTCTGAGATGAGGAGCTGCATATAGTAGTAACCACCACGTGGCAATTTTATAATTTAAAATTCGTAACAGCCGCATCACACAGGACCTGGAAATAAACCAGGCATTATCTTTTTATTGCTTCTTCCATGAAATACCTCATCCTTCCTCCGCTCTCAGAATCCCCAGCTCAAGGAAGACCAGGATGTAGGATTTCCAGTTCTAAAACGGGGAGAGTTCTAGGCAAACTGGGATGAGTTGGTAACCCCTACTCAGAACAAGGCTCTCTGACTCTGTGCATCCCTTCCTCCTGCAGCAATCCCCCTCTCTCCCAGTCAGTCTTTCTCAGTTGGTGAAGACTGTACCACCCAGCTCACATTCTCCTTTCCATCACCACCCCTGATTATGTGAAAACTTCATCTAATCCCTGATTTTTTAAATTCCTTCACTTTTTTCTCTTACACTTTTTCCTCATCCTTCCTTCTGACTTTAGCTTCCAATTCTTCTGGCCAAACCTTACATTTTGTCCTTATGAGTAACTATACCGCCCTCAAAATCTCAATTTCTAACATCTCATTCAGCTCACTGCTTTCATGGTAATTTTTCAATCACACCAGGACTTCCAATCCATTGGTAATACCATTTTTATTTATTTTATTTATTTATATATTTTTCAAGTAAGCTCTACTCCCAACATGGAGCTCGAACTCACAACCCCAAGATCAAGAGTCCCATTCTCTCCCAACTGAGCCAGGAAGGTGCCCCTTGTGATGCCATTTTTAATGTCCACCTCTCTAGTTCCTTTTCTCACTTCCTCCCTGTCCAGATTGGGTTCCATTTTCTCATTACTTGCAAACACCCTCAGATCCCTTGCACACCCCCCCCCCCCCCCGCCTTACGTAAGTGGCAAAAACCCAAT
Organism: Taxidea taxus jeffersonii; assembly: GCA_003697995.1. Lineage (NCBI taxonomy): Eukaryota > Metazoa > Chordata > Mammalia > Carnivora > Mustelidae > Taxidea > Taxidea taxus. Next base: position 41,417 of record ML110712.1, read on the forward strand.
ACTGGTTAATCCCACCTATTTGTAAAAAGGTAGTATAGTTTAGTGGTTAAAGGTCTGAGCTCTGGACCTATGCTCTTTGAATCCTGGGGGAGCGTTTACTAGCTGTGTGACCTTGGATAAATTTCCTAATGCCTCTCTGCCTCCAGTTCCTCATCTGTACCTATCTCCTGTGGTTGTTGAGGGCTCAAAAGTATTAATAAAAGTAAAATGTTGGGACGCCTGGGTGGCTCAGTTGGTTAAGCCGCTGCCTTCAGCTCAGGTCATAATCCCAGCATCCTGGGATCGAGTCCCACATTGGGCTCCTTGCTCAGCAGGGAGCCTGCTTCTCCCTCTGCCTCTGCCTGCCACTCTGTCTGCCTGTGCTCGCTCCCGCTCTCTCTGACAAATAAATAAATAAAATCTTAAAAAAAAATAAAATAAAAAGTAAAATGCTTTGAATAGTGCTTGGCACATAATAAGCAGTCAATAATGTTCCCCAGGCTTGTAGTTGATCGTCAGAGGAAAAACACCTAACTATTCTAATTGATCTCTTTTAAATATCCTGACTGTGTCGAGTGGGCCTTTGTGCAGTCTTTGCAATTCAGTTGACCACAGCTCCCACTTCCTTATTGATTTATTTTCTCTCTCTCAGGGATTACTATTTTACCCCCCCTTCTTCTCAAATTTCCAACTTGTCTTCTCTGCTCCTCGCTCTTAGTGGATGATTTTCCTTCTTACTTCACTGAGAAAACAATCAGAAAATAATGTTTTTCCACTGAACAGCCTGCCCACATCTGTAGCCTTCTACTACAATGAATGGGTCTCTTTCCCCATTTTGGGATAACCCTTTACTTGTGCACTGGGCTCCCTCTCTTTTCACTTTCTCAAGAATTGCGATGCCCTAAATATATCTCTCTCTTTTTTTCTTTTTATTTATTTATTTGAGAGAGAGAGAGAGACTGAGAGCACAAGGGAGAAAGAGCAAGCATGAGTGGGGAGAGGGGCAGAGGGAGAGGAAGGAGCAGGGTCTTGGGATCATGACCTGGGCTGAAGGCAGGCACTTAATGGACTGAGCCACCGAGATGCCCCATAATTATCTCTCTTTTGTCTTGGATAATTCCATGTCTCCTTTCTTCTCTGCCATCAATGCTATACTATTAATCAAAAATCTTCAACGAAAGGAGAAAAAAAATCTCTCTAACTTCTACCTCTGTGGTAGCAACGAACTTATTTACTATCCTGTATAGCAAACCTTAGTGTCTCTATGGTCTCAGCTCCCATATTTATAACAATTCGAATCAAGCTTTATTTCACCAAAACCACACCTGTATGAGCCAACAGCAACCTCCACCTGTCAAGTGTCAAGTCTGATGATCTGTAATCTGTCCTCATCTTCCTTTGCTTATCATCAGTGTTTAACATAATTGATCACTTCTGCCTCTTGAAATTTTTTTTCACTTGGTTTCAGGACACCATACTATTTTGCATTATCATCATCTTTCTTTCTTCTCAGTCTCCTTGGCTGGATCCTCATTTGTAACTTGAAATGTTTTTGAAAATAATGAGCTCCAGAGCTCAGTCTTAGGCTCTCTCAGGCTTACAGAAGTGATTGGAGTGACCAAAACCAGGAGAAATTGATTTCATGGGTTTTGTATGGGGCAATGAGAACTGTGTTGAGAAGGGAATATGCATGGTTTGTAAGAAAGAAGAAAGCCATTATAATGATCTTAAGCTGAGTTTTACTTAACATGCGATTGTTTAGTGGAAGCAATTTTACTGTGATAAATTCAGTTCCACAATATTTTCTTTTTTTTAAGATTTAAAAAAAAATTATTTATTTGAGAGAAGGAGTGAGAGAGAGCATGAGAAGGTAGAAGGTCAGAGAGAGAAGCAGACTCCCCATTCAGCTAGGTGCCTGATGAGGGACTCGATCCCAGGACTCTGGGGTCATGACCTGAGCCATCCGGGCGCCCCTCCACAATATTTTCTGAACACTGGCAGTGGAAGGGGAAGGGAGAATCAAAGATGGAGCAGAAGGGTTCTTGCCAACACAGACATGAAAGCAATCTGGTTATTGTCCTAATTTAATTAATGGAAAATTAAAAGCTAAATCAATACTAGAACTCTAACCAGAAGTCTTGGTGGTTCCCAGTCTTCCATTAAGTTGATGAAGTTATTTGCCTCCCAGATTGAAATACTATAAAGAATAAAGTGTGCCTAAATTACAAGTTTAAAGGCCATTCAAGTGGAAAATTGCTGGAAAGAGTAATAAAATAACAACTACAAAAATACAACTTTCCTTGGCATTTTCAACTCAGCTCCCTCAGAGCTACTAAAGGACCTATTCATGTCTTTTTCAACAAGATCTCAGATTTTTCAGTCAACCACTCCTAGGATTTTGTATCGGCACAATTGGATTTTCTCCTTGTAAACTGATTTTTAATGAAGAATAAACTAGAATATAGCTGAATAATGCAATTTTATTATTAAAACCCCAAAGCTGACACTGGAAAACTTGCATTTAAAAAATTTGGAATATTAGAGGTGCTTAGCCACCTCTGAGGTTCTCTGTGTAAACAAACAAGATTCAAGCATAGTTTTTCTACTTAGATTTGGGTTTCAGTGAGTATTGTAAAGGTTAGAAGTTTGAGTATGCACTTTATGCCAAACCACTCAAAAAATAATAATAATAACAGCTACTCTCTACTGGGCAACTACTTACAATTAGCTATTTACAAGGTGATATTTTTTATCCCTTCCAAAGGCTGGATGAGGTGGTGTTACTATCTTTCACAGACAGAAACTGAGATTCAAAGAGGTTTTATCATTTTTCTAAGGAAAGGAGAGACATGCTCCCAGTCCTCTTACTTCCAAAGGCAAAGGGGAAGGGAACTGTTAAGTACCAGCTACTATGCCTGGATCTTTTGTGTGACTATCTTGTTTAATCAAAAAGTCGGAGTTAAATAGATTGTAATATGAGCTTTGTGCTTAACACTTTGTATTGTGAGAGTACAAGTCTGGATGGCATTTTAAATGAGACAGATTTGTAGTATTGCATTTAAATGCAGTGCTGGGGCGCCTGGGTGGCTCAGTGGGTTGAAGCCTCTGCCTTCAGCTCAGGTCATGATCCCAGGGTCCTGGGATCGAGCCCCGCATCGGGCTCTCTGCTCGGCAGGGAGCCTGCTTCCCTTCCTCTCTCTCTGCCTGCCTCTCTGTCTACTTGTAATCTCTGTCAAATAAATAAATAAAATCTTAAAAAAATAAAATAAAATGCAGTGCTTACATCCTTGACCCTGCAGAGGGCTAAAATAATTGTTATTTCCCATCAAGATTTTTCCTCTCATTTAATGAATCCTGGAGCATTTCTTCTTTGTAAGCCAGCTTATAAAACTGTGGGCCCTCACTTAAAAGTAGAGTTGCTGAGAATTCAGTACTTGTTCCACATACGTATGGTACAACCATACTGGTAGGCTTGCCTGTTTTAGCACCCAGATATTCCACAAGTGTAGGAATTTCTTGTTTAACGGTGGTTTCTTTAGAGATCTTTATGTCCAGTTGGTTAAAAGTTACTGATGTATATTCCTTTTTGCTGTCAAGCACCTGGATGTGAACAGCTTGAGGTGAGTGCCAAAAATGTGGCCAAATAAAAGAGAAATAAAAGTTAGTCTAGGAAGACAGGCATTGGGTTCCCAACCACTCTTTGTTAATGATTTGTAACAAATTCTCTTCTGTAATCAGGTGTTAATATTTTAGATAAAAAGGAAAGTCCAGGCGCGAGGGGTGGTGAGTGGGAGCTAAGAATTGAGGTTGGACAGAGGTGAGGCGGAGGGAAGTAAGGGCAAAAGCCCCATACTGGGAGATTGAAGTCATCTGGGATAATGTTAATGTTTTTATTTTATTCTTGTTAGTTCTATGTCAGGTAAGTACCTGTTTAGATTTTTATTTGCTTAAAGAAAGAAAATTGAGGGGCGCCTGGGTGGCTCAGTGGGTTAAAGCCTCTGCCTTCAGCTCAGGTCATGATCTCAGGGTCCTGGGATGGAGCCCCACATCGGGTTCTCTGCTCAGCGGGGAGCCTGCTTCCTCCTTTCTCTCTGCCTGCCTCTCTGCCTACTTGTGATCTTTGTCTGTCAAAAAATAAATAAAATCTTAAAAAAAAAAAAAAGGAAAGAAAATTGAGAAAAACCATACCTACGTCTCCCCCGCCCCCCACTCAAATTAAAAGCATAGATATAGACACCAATTTTCTTTTATCCACTGCCCTTGTTGGTTCAGGAGATGGGAATTTTAAAAATGGTTCAGGGATCAAAGCCCCCAAACAAGAGCTTGGGAGTTGACAACCTTAGAAAGAAATAGGTATCCCTGCTTATAGTGCTAGTCTGGGTGTCTTAAGGAATGCCTGTATTATTCCTACTCAGGAGCTTATCACTGGCCAAACAAATACTGTTGTAAAATATAACGGATTCAATTTAACGAACATGGGTTGAGTGCTCTGTATGCACTGTGATTGGTGTTAAGTAAGTGAGGCAGCCTTAATAAAGTTTGCAGTCTTAGGAGAGGCAGAGATAAATAATTATTCTTAATTATTCTTAAGGAGTAAAGTTCCATATTAAGTTATGAGCAAATTGTATGGGAGCACAGAAGAAGGAGAGAATGTTTAATTCTACAAAGGAGAAATTCTGTACTCTAAGCTTTTTTGTTTGTTTGTTTGTTTGTATGGAAACACAGTAGTCTGAAAAGTACTTCCAAAAGTATGCTGCAGTATAGGATTCATGCAGGGTTCACTCTTTGGTTCTAACCACTGATTTGGGGGGATGTACCCCTCAAAGTTCTCTTCGATGTCCTGAAGATAGAATCAGCTTCCAGACTGCCCTTCCTGAGCATTTCTCCACCTTGAAATGATCTGTGTACTTCACTAGTCAGTAAGTTTCTTTAGGGAGGGACTATGTATTATTCGTCTCTTTACTCCCCGTGCTTAGCAAGTGTTTGGCACACCATAGGCTCTCAGTAAAATTTGATTAATTGAATTAAGAGAAAGGATAGAGATTTGTGCTGCTCTGACTTCACCCAACCAACCTTATTTCCCTTCCCACTTCCTTGACATTTTTTGCTTTATGATTATGGATGTTAAAGGAAATCCTTCCTTAATGAGTTTTTCAGAAACTGTATGGCAGTCATGTTAAGGGTTTCCTTATTCCTTTCATTTTGAAAAGAAGGATGGAACAACCAAGACCTCCAGCTTTATTCATATTCCATCCCTCACCCTCTTTACAGGGTCCTTCTTTATTAAGATAACCTCTAATAAAGATATTAGCTTTGAATTTTCTTTATCCATAAAATAGACATAGTTCATCTGATTTCTGTATAATATATATTAGGCCCTTACATAATAGTGTCCTTTGCTGTTTGACGGACTTTCCAGGCTAAAGGTTTTAAAGTAATATATCATTAATTAGAGTTGATGGACAAGAATTCAATCACATTTCTTCTCTAATAGAATCAAAGCATTTCACTAATTAGGCACTTTCTTCCACAAGATGGCGCTGTAGTTCTTCCAATTATTTGGAGTCTAGCTACTCAAGGTTTTTCTCTTTTAAAGTCTCTCCCCAACCCCTTATTTCTTTACAGATAAAAGTGACATATGGGAAAGACTGTAAGATTGTCACTTGATAAGCCAGGTTTGCTATCTGATTTTAGAGAAGTCCATAGGAATAGCCATGGAATAGCCAATAGCAAGAATTAGTACACAATGAATAATTATCAGCAATGAGATAAAATAGACATTTTTTGCATTAATTTTCTTCAAACAGTTGTTTAGCAAGAAGAAGAAAAATCATTAAACACAGTCTAACTCAATATGAATTATGAACTATTTTTTAAATCATTATGAGTAAAATTTTAATATTCTTTAATACTACTCATTAGTTTGGGTGTTTGAAATGAGTGAGTTGTTAATTAACTGAATATTTTGTTATTGTTTATCCTCATGTGGAAAAACATCTCAGATATAGGACTGACTTTTTTTTTTTAACTAAATATTTTGGTGTTTAATTATATCCTCCGGTTTGTTGTAAATATTTTTTAGTTTTAATGTTAAGACTTCCCCAAATTTGCAAATAAAATTGCAGTTGAATCAGTTTATAATAATGATTCTGACCCCCTTTTATGTGCAAAACACAGTTTCAATCAGATCTATCCAGGAAAAAAATTTCAGTATTACTTTCTAATAATCTACTAACCCTGAAAAGTAAAAACCAAAAAGATTATTGTTATTAATAGTATGTTCAGAAGACTTAGATTTAAAATATCTTGGGAGGGGCGCCTGGGTGGCTCAGTGGGTTAAAGCCTCTGCCTTCGGCTCAGGTCATGATCCGAGGGTCCTGGGATTGAGCCCCACGTCGGGCTGTCTGCTCAGCGGGAAGCCTGCTTCTCTTCCTCTCTCTCTCTCTCTGCCTGCCTCTCTGACTACTTGTGATCTCTGTCTGTTAAAATGAATAAAATAAAATCTTTAAAAAAATAAAATAAAATATCTTGGGAGTGAGTTATTTTTGAGATTCTTATTGACCATACTGGGTATCTTTAATGAAAATTACATATTGAACCAAAATACTATGGATTTTAATTAATGCTCTAACATAGTCTCCTTGTTAGAATCATAAATTCACTAAGTGAAAAGTCCAACATGAAGAGAAATAAATTATGGTGTGCAATCCTTACTTATGTCTAATTACAATGAGTTTGTAATACATTTACATTTATAAAATCACTTAAGTTATCGATGTCTGAGGCAACGGTTTGTGTTTACCACTTGCACATTTGTATGGAGTAAATTAGATAATGTGCTAATTAGAAAACTCCTACAGAAGAGAAGACAGGTTGTGGTTCACTTTTCTCCTGTTAACTCCTATCTGGAACATGTAGTGGTGAGTAGATGGGAAAGCCATGGTTAAGTTTAAATTTGCTGAATACGTATTAGATATGTCCATATTGTATATGGTGCTTGAAGTATTTAAGCCATTTATACTCTTGTTACTCCTACTGCTCATCACTTTTCTTGAAGGTCCAGCATGTGGCAGGCATATCAAGCATTTATGTAATTCACACAGTAATAGTGTGGAACACATACTGCTATTGCGCTTTCACAGATGAGAACACTGAGACTTAGAGATACTAGATAATGCTCCAAGGGTCAGGCAGCTGGCTAGAGTGGCTAGGATCTGAGCACAAATTTCTGTGATTCCAGAGCCTGTTAACCATTTTAATAACCTACACTGTGTATATAACTTTTAACCATTAACATATTGTGTGTGTAACTGCCATATCATGTAGCTTTGGGTGAAGGCTACAAATTTAGTATGAAATATTCTTAATGTGTAAGGAAAAGTTCAGAATTTCTTTTCTTTTCTTTTTTTTTTTTTCTTTAATTTTTTTTAGGGGAGGGGAGGGGTAGGGGCAGAAGGAGAGAGAGAATTCCAAGCAGTCTCCATGCCCAGTGCAGAGCCCAACTCTGGGCTTGATCTCACAACCCTGAGATCATGACCTGAGCTGAAATCAAGAGTTGGGTGTCTGACCGACCCAGCCACCCAGGTGCCCCTCAGGATGTCTTCTTTTTCTTTTTCTTTCCTCTTCTCTTCTTTTTTCTTTTTTGTTAAGATTTTATTTATCTATTTGAGAGAGAGAGCTCAAGAAAGAGCACAAGTAGGGGGAGGGTGCCCCTCAGGATCTCTAACTGTGCTATTTAGGACACACACGATGAGGGCTTTTGCAAAAGGGATTTATTGAGTCACCATGATACAGGCAGCAAGCAGAGCATGTCAAGGGGGCTTCCAGACTTTTAGAGGATAGTGGTAAGAGGAGGACTGCCAGGTAAAAGGAAGCTCCTTTTCCTCCTTCCCCTCACCTAAAACTCTCCTGTGCTTCACTTTGTCCGTGTGCAAAGTACAAGCTAACCTAGGCTCCATTGGGATGAGCCTGACTGGATTCATTTTAGATATACATAAAACCCACTAAATTCCTTACTTCCCAACAGACTTAGTCAAAAAGTGAAGTGTTTCTATATTCAAATATTATTATATCTTAAAAAGAAATGAGGTTTTTATTGTATTCAATAAACTAAAATCAAAACTGAAGTTTGTTTGTTTTTTTAAAGATTTTGTTTACTTACTTGAGAGAGAGAGCAAGCATGAGCAGGGGGAGGGCTGGAGGAAGAGGAGGAAGCAGGCTCCCCTCTGAGCAGGGAGCTCACCTCAGGGCTCGAGCCCAGGACCCGGCATCATGACCTGAGCCAAAGGTAGACGCTTCACTGACTGAGCCATCCAGGTGTCCCTGAAGGGACTTTTTCCCATTTATTAGGAGATATTTTGCACATTGGGGTGAGGTAAGTTTGGTAAAGTGAAGTCCTCAGAGAGAAATCAAATTCTTAAGGTTTGTCCTAAGTTACCTCTAACCCTAAAGATTCTTTGATTCCCTGAATGATGCCAGTTGTCAGCTGGGCTGTGTCTAGCACTCTGAGAAGCACGATGGGAAATCCAGAGAGAGGAGTTTACCCCTGCTGATAGAAGTTTTCCTGGACTGAATCATTTATTCCTTCAGTTGGTCATTCATCCATCTGTCCAGCCGTCATTTGATGGTTACTTAGCATTTCTAACAGACTCAATTAATTATTTGCTGACCCTTGTCTCATAGGCACTATGTGAGGTAATGCAAGCTTTAACTTACACACCACATGGAAGACTCAATTCAGTGCGTTGGCCTCATTTGTGTGATAATATCTTTTTGGTGCTGATGATTCAGCCGTTTTGGGCTGCAGTCCTTGGTATTGTCAGCTTGTTCGAGCAGGTGATAGTCTTGTCAGTTGGTGAAGAGTCGATGAAATTTATGTATTGGAGTGGGACTGAATTGATCTAATTGTTTGGTATTTAAAGGATTTGGTATGTGTTTTAGAGACAGTTCATTCTCATGTTTAGGAAGCAAAGTGCTATGTGACATCTGCAGATGGGTCTAGTGGAAGTGGTAGTAGTAATCACAGTAATAATATTTATAATTATAGTAGTAAATTTGACTTCAGTGCTGGGAAGCAAACTTCAATGCTATAAATATTCCATTGAGGATCTGACTTCGCAACTTCTTTTCTAGAAATACAGTAAAAACAGTGGTATTTTGGGCAAGACGCTATTATCTTTGTCCCTTCCTTCCCATGCAGACAAGCTGCACTAGATGATCTCTATGTTCAACTTCAATCCTAAAGTTTTTTAACTTTAGGTTTTCAGTTTCCTCCAGCTCTGAGGAACTTGACAAATTCTATTTTTAAATTTTCCTGTTAAGTAATGCCAAACAGGTTCTCTCACACAGTGTAGACAATAAATGTTAGCTGAGTGAACAAAGGGCATATAAAATATTAGAGCAACATCAATTTTACATGCATTTAATACCTACTAACTGGGTATCAGGTATGTCCTCGATACTGATCTATGTACGAGGGGACTAAGTGGTAAATTAGGATTAAAGTCCCTTTCCTCATGTAGTTTACAATCTAGGAGGGAGAGATGGATAATGCACTTGTAAAATAGCAATGATGAGATAGTAACAAATGCCCTACAGGCTAATTGGAGAACCATGAGGTAATATATGGCAGGCATATAGGCATGATGGTAAGGGCAGACCACTGTACTCTGTGATGATCAAAGGAAATAATATTCCAGGAATTATAAAAAGCTAAAGGCAAAGGTCTTTAAGTCGGGGGCACCTGGATGGCTCAGTTGTTAGATGTCTGCCTTCAGCTCAGGTCATACCCAGGATCCTGGGATCAAGCCCTGCATCGGGCTCCCTGCTCGGTAAGAAACCTGCCACTCCCCCTGCTTGTGTTCCCTCTCTTGCTGTCTCTCTCTCTGTCAAATAAATAAATGAATATTTTTAAAAAGATTTTATTTATTTACTTGACAGAGATCACAAGTAGGCAGAGAGACAGGCAGAGAGAGAGAGAGGGAGAAGCAGGCTCCCCGCTGAGCAGAGAGCCCAGTGTGGGGCTCGATCCCAGAACCCTAGGATCACAACCTGAGCCGAAGGCAGAGGCTAAACCCACGGAGCCACCCAGGCACTCCTTAAAAAGTCTTTAAGTGAAATGTAAGTTGTCACTTTCAAGGGACACATGGTGGACAGGTAATAAGTGAGGAAGTGGTCTGAGATGAGGCTGGAGTTAGGAGGTGTCAAGATGGTGGTGGGTTTTCTGGGACCCAGGCATTTGGATTTTATTTAATTTGCAATGAGAACATGAGGAAATCTTAAATATATGCCAAATTGTCCTGTTACATAAATAAATATCCTAAGATGTGGATGTTGAGTCATGCTTAGCCAAAGGATGTCTCTCCTTCCCTTGTGTCCATAGTGATGCCCTATTACTGTCTCTGAAACTCATTTCTTTTTTTTTTTTTTTTAAGATTTTATTTATTTATTTGTTAGAGAGAGCGAGCACAGGCAGACAGAGAGGCAGGCAGAGGCAGAGGGAGAAGCAGGCTCCCTGCCGAGCAAGGAGCCTGATGTGGGACCCGATCCCAGGACGCTGGGATCATGACCCGAGCCGAAGGCAGCCGCTCAACCAACTGAGCCCAGGCATCCCTGAAACTCATTTCTAAAATTACTTCATTAAAGCAGGAATGAAGATCTTTCCCTGCTCATGAATTGAAGATTGTAATATTTCCAGAGGTCGTTTAGAGGAACAACAAGCAAATAGGATAAACTCTAAGCGGAGATGAAAAAGATATTTGTCATCTATTTTAAGAAAATTCAGCACTTACAAACCCTTTTGATTCAATGAACTTTCTGAAACAGTGAGAGTCAAATCCCTACTTTTGTGATAGGGAGTTACAGATAATGTGGTTTCCCTTTAGGGTTGCCTTGCATATTGTGAATTGAGGACTCTTCATAGAAATGCAGATTTTATTTTCTAATGGGGTGGAGGGATATTCTAAATATGACCTCATACTGCAACAGAGAGAGGGAAGCTTAAAGCTCATTGATATTCTTTCATAAGAGTCTTATTATACAATATAGGATGTACATAACCTTTGAAAGATAATTAGGAAGTTGATTTATGTCTATTATTAAAGCTTACTTATAGTAGGGTAAAACTTGTGTATATGATAGATGGTGTCTAGCTTGGTACAGGTACAAATATGGAAAGATGAATTGTTCCATATAAATGGTAGTATACTGGCTTGAGCCAAAGAAAAGTAAAACTAATTATGTTTTTTTCATGTGTTTTTAGGGAAGTCAGTTAAAGCTTTTGAGCCTCTCTTTCCTCACCTTTGAAAATAAAATTGAACCAGATAACTTCTAAAGAGGGTTATAGTTCTAAAATTCTTATGATTCTGTGTGATCAACATAGTTAACTATGTAAATAGTAAGTGGAGTAGAGGAAAGGGTGTTTATAACTGTGATCAGTTGTTGAATCAAGAATGATAGAAGAGAACATAATAAATAAATATTAAGACGTAAGACTCTTCAAAGCTGCATTAATTTGAGATAAACTTTTATAAATAACAAGGCATCTTAAAATTTGCAATTTTCCTGTAAGTTAACTATAAATTTGGTTCCATAAACATTCCCTAATATTGCCTTTCTCAAAGCAGTTTCTAGAAAAAAAAATTCTACATGTTATTGCCTCCTGCATGTGTTTTGACACTTCTGTGACCCCAACTTAGTTTTGTTAATAGTCACTGCTCTGTTTCTTGCTTTTCTTCTAGTCCTGAAGTTCTCCCTACTCCAAAGGCATATCAAAAAATGAAAGATTAGTTCAAAGTTGAGAAGACAATGAGAATTCAATCTGGTGACATTAACTTTTCTTGGGTTTGTAAGTAGGTATTCATGTAGGAAGTTTGACTATTACAAGCCAAGTTGATATCTTGTGTGAAGTATTTATCCAAAACTTATTCAAAGTTCATAAATGTATATAATAAATGCTAAGTGGCTTAATTCCTGTATGTTTATCATTGGTAGATACATCTGAAGAAAATTCAGTTTTATAATCCCCATTAAGTGACATTTAGGATCTCAGTGTTTAGAATAAATTCCAAAAGATTTGATGTTGTTCAGTATGTTTTTAATTATTTTAAAACAAATTAGACAATAGAAAGGTCATGTTGAAGCAAATCAAAAAAATTCTCTGGGTTGCAAAGAAATTAAGGATATATCCAAGTGCTTTAGTTTTTCAAGACATAATCTAAAACCTTTTTCTCTTCTCTTTAAATACTTTCCCCATGGGCCATCTCTAGGCCTATGATTGCCTTACACTGTTGTTACTGGCCCAGGCTTCTCTGCCAAGATCCAGGTTCATCTGTGACCCTGCCTACTTAGCCTATGTATCTGGGTGTGTCACTAGAAACTCAACTCAGCATGGTCACAACGAAACCTTTTACTCATCCCCCTGCTACCTAATTCTCTTCCAGCTCCTTAGCAGAAGAAATAGTACTCCATTCACCCAACAGCATGAGCCAGAAACCTTGTCCTCATCCTTCACTACTTTGCATCTAATCCATCACAATCTTCTTTTTTTTTTTAAAACCACTGTACAACTTTTTAATCTGTCTATATCTTCATAGCTAGTTTCCTTTTCTGGGCTATCCTATATTTCATCTAGAATGCTATAATAGCCCCTAATTCATCCTCCATGTCCACTCTTGTCTGCTTCCAATATGTAGCCAGGAACCAAAGAGACATTTTTAAAAGACAAATATGCTCATTCACTGTCCTTCTGAAAACACTGAATAAGTTCCCCATTGTCTACTAGGCTAAGGCCAAAATGTTTGACCTGGCCTCAATATCCTGGCCTCAGTGATCTGGCCACTGCCTGCTTCATCAGACTCAACTTGATATATAGCCTTCCTTTCACATGTGGGGCGCTAGCCACCCTGTGCTATGAGTTTCTAAATGTGCTATATTCTTTCCTGCCTCAAGGCCTTCAAAAGTGCTATTTCCTTTACTTGAAACACTCTTTCCTGTCTGTTCTTCAAATTAACTCTTATTAGTCCTCAGTGAGCAGTTAATTCCTATTTATTATTCTGCCCAAGTATCATTTCTAGGAAAGCTTCTTTTGACCTTTTAGAAAAGGTTACATCTCCTTAATAAACACTGTCTTATGCTGTAGCTTTTAAAATCCATTCATTCATTCATTCATTCATTCATTCATTCAATTATTGGGTGTCCACAACATCATATACTCTTCTAAAATCTGAGGATGGAATCAAGGGAGAGCATTAACAATAATTTCATACAGTGATGAAGATTATAAAGAAAATTAAACTATTGAGTTAAAGGATGACTTGAGATAGGTACTTTGGGTAGGATGCTTGCAATCAAACTTCATGAGTGATAGTATATTTTGTCTGTTAAATGTTCATCTTTAATGTTCAAGAACTTATGTGCCTAAGAACTGGGACTCTGTTGCACTTGCTCACACCATGTCCCCAGCACTGGGTGCAGTGCTCAGCACATAGCAGATTTGGTAGGTATTTCTGAATGAATGAATTGACTTACTGTATTAGTTTTGTAGGGCTTCCATTACCAAAAACCACAAACCAAGTGGCTTAAAGCAAAGAAATTTATTCTTTTTATCAGTTCTAGAGGCTATGAGTCTGAAATGAAGGTGTTAGCAGAGCCATGCTCCCTCTAAAGTCCCTGGGGAACAATCCTTCCCCTGCCTCTTCCTAATTTCTGGCATCTGCCTGCAATCCTTCTCATTCCTTGGCTTGCAGTTAGCTACATCTCTCCAGTCTCTGCTTCTATCATTACATGGCCTTCTGTTCTGTGTCTTTTCTCTTTGTCCAAGATTTCCTCTTTTTATAACAATGCCAGTCATTTGATCAAGGTCCATTCTGATCCAGTATGACCTCATAACTTGATTACATCTGCAAGGATCATATTTGCAAATAAGTTCACATTTATGGGGATGGGGATGGGGGTTAAGACTGCAGCATATCTTTTTGGGACACAATTCAATCCACAATACCTACTTTTTTTTTTAAAGATTTTATTTATTTATTTGTCAGAGAGAGAGAGAGCATAACAGGGGGAGTGGTAGGCAGAGGGAGAAGCTCCCCACTGAGCAAGGAGCCTGACCTGGGACATGATACCAGGATCATGACCTGGGACGAAGGCAGATGCTTAACTGCCTGAGCCACCCAGGCATCTCCACAGTGCCTACCTCTTTAAGTTAAAAGAAAGTCAGAAAGGTTATATTTTAGGAGTTTATGTAATATAGGTTTCTTTTCTGGTTTTATGGAGAAATAATTGACTTAGACCATTGTGTAAGTTTAAGGTATACAGCATGGTTTTTTTCTTTTTAAGATTTTATTTATTTGACAGAGATCACAAGTAGGCAGAGAGGCAGGCAAAGAGAGAGGGATGGGGAAGCAGGCTCCCTGCTGAGCAGAGAGCCCAGTGTGGGGCTCGATGCCAGGACCCTAGGATCACAACCTGAGCCGAAGACAGAGGCTAAACCCACGGAGCCACCGAGGTGCCCCCAGCATGATGGTTTAATTCACTGTAGTGCTGTTTTTTAAGACTTTTTTTTTTTTAAAGGATGTTTTAATTTATTTATTAGAGAGAGAGAGCGAGCACAGGCAGACAGAGTGGCAGGCAGAGGCAGAGGGAGAAGCAGGCTCCCTGCCAAGCAAGGAGCCCGATGTGGGACTCGATCCCAGGACGCTGGGATCATGACCTGAGCCGAAGGCAGCTGCTTAACCAACTGAGCCACCCAGGCATCCCTTAAGACTTATTTTTAAGTCAGCTGTAAATGATGTACAAACATTCGAAAAAGCATTTTATTATACTTTGTGTACACATGATAAATTATTTTTTATTTATTCTAGACTCTCTGGTTGAGTCCTAACCACAGCAATATCCATGGCATTCTAAAAAAAAAAAAAAAATACCAAGATCTGAACCAAATTCATCTCATGTTCTTTATTCCCCTAGCAGAGAAGAACTTACTTCTTCATATATTAAAAATAAATGAATGTGGAAGGATATTCATGACACTTACATCATAAAAATTCATGCTGACATTTTTGTGAAGACTATATGTGAAATGTTGACATATTTTTGTTATAAAAATGACAGTTTTAGTGCAAGTTGTTCTCATTGTGACCAAGGAGAAAGAGCAAACAAAAGGAAAAGAGCCAGTTGCAGTACTACCCATATGTGAAATGAAGCAGTCAAACAGCAGAATGGCAGCAGCACTTTCTGAAGAGGTGGAGTTCTTTTGTATCTGATGCAGGCGAGGGGGTCACTAATATAGTCCGCCTTCTGCTACCTATCATAGAAAAGCCATTCCTGATTTTTCCATCAAATGCCCTCTTGCCCTTCCTGGAACTCCCACTTTCACTTTTTAAAATAGTTTTCTCAAATGACACTTATCTCATACTTATTGCTTACACTTCAGAGGGCTTTATATATATTAACCCAGTTCGGCTTCCTAACAAGCCATGCTCATTACACAGTTGAGGAACTGAAGCCCAGAGATGTTAATGTGACTTTTCAGCTGGAGCCAGTATTCAGACCAGTATAACCCTTGGGTCCATGTTTTTACCCACCATGCTGTATACCATCTGTATGGTTAGTGAATTTTAAGCTTATTTTATACCCCTTCCAGATTATAAGTTTCTGAGAACTTGACCACTCTGTCTTTTTATATTTATTCTTATCTCCCACAAAATCTAGCTCAGTATCTTGTGCGTAATAGATACTCAATAAATGTTTGCACGTAAATTTAAATTAGACCACATCTATTTTCAGTGTCTGGATCTCTGACTTCAATATCATGGTTTCCATGAGAAGAGGTTCATTTGGAAAAATAGAATCCTGAATTGATAGAAGCAGAAAAAGGAAACTGATAAATGCTGGTTGTGGTGCTTCCAGCCTCCATCTAGGTGCTTCTTTCCTCTACTCCCTCTCCAAACCCCACCCCACAGCTATAAAAATGTGCACTTAGGTGGGATCTCAAATGTTTCCACTGAGAACAGCTTAAAGTGTTACTCTCTTTAAGAGTATTATTTTCAGGCTCCTGGGTGGCTCAGTCAGTTAAGCATCTGCCTTTGGCTCAGGTCATGATCCCAGAGTCCTGGGATGGAACCCCACATTGGACTCCCTGCTCCATGCTCTGCTTCTCCTTCTCCCTCTATCTCTCCCCCTGCTTGTGCTCTCTCTCTCTCTCTCATTCTCTATCTCAAATAAATAATAAAAATGAAAAATTTGTTAAAGTATATTTTTATAAGAATTAATCATTTTAATAATTTCTGCCATCAGTTAATAGATGAGTGAGGTGTTATTTGAGCAGTAGAACTATCCTCAAGCTGCAGAAACTGTACCCATTTTTATTCAAAATATCATTTTCTAGGTCTGTTGGTAAATTTGGTGCTTACTTGTGCTCTTTGTACAAATATAAGATTAATTAAAAGCAAATAAAAGCTTTAATCTTCAATTTTAAATCTGGCAGTTCTGAAATAATGTAGCCATGTTGGTGTTCATTTGCTTGTAGGAAATTCTGCTACATAAGAATTTAAATTTAATTTTGCCTTTTTATTATGTGATATGTGCATCACAAGCCTGTGGGCAATAGATGAGCTTTAGTAAAGCTAAGAATAAGTAAAATGGGAATGTTAATAAACCTTGTAGCTCATTAAACATTTGGACTCACTAAGTATATATCTATTAATTTTAGATGAGACTACATTAGGAAACCTTTGTTACATGAAGGTTGTAATTAAGTGAATAATATATTCAAATTCAATACAAAACATCTTCTTCCACATCTTTTTACTGGCAATTCTTTAGTAGGAAATTTCAAGGAACTGAAAGACTTAAGAAATAATGATTAACTATGCAAATATAACAATTCACAGTTCTTTATAAAGAATTAAAATTTAAAAGATATGTCCAAATAGATTTTCTTCTCACATCTCATGATTACTGTCTTAATCTATGCTAGCATTTGTGATTTCATCATTTTATTAAGAAAGTGCACTTGTCTCTTAACCCTCCTTATTGTTCTGTTTTATTTGTATATTTGAAAATTCTCCCTTAGATTCTATTAAAAATACATGCCCTCCAACTTCTTTCCTTTTTTTTTTCCCCGCTGTGGAATATTCTTTTGAGAAGCTTTTCAGTTTCTGACCTAAGTTTAATCCATATGTAAACACTTTATGTTGAGAATCTTTTTTTTTGTACTACCATCAATTATCTATGAAAATAAATGTCAGCTTATGAATGTGTAATTTTAAAAACCGAACACTCTTTTCTTTGTTTTTGTTGTTGCCGCTATTTGGTTTTCTTTGGAATTTGGATTTACTTTTAACATTGAACCCTTTGCCAGGGCTGCTGTAACAAAGTACCACAGACTAAATGTCTTAAACAACAGAAATTCATTGTCTTACAATTCTGAAGCCTAGAAGTCCAAAATCAGGGTGTTGGCAGAGTTGGTTTCTTCTGAGGGCTGTTTCTAGCAACTCTCATGGCTTCTGATGTTCGTCAGCCATCTTTGGTATTCCCTGGGTTGTAGATGCATCACCCTCATTTCTACCTTTATGTTCATGTGGTGTGTTTCCCTGTGTGTGTGTGTTCAGATTCCCCCCCCCTTTTTTTTAAAGACTTTATTTATTTATTTGTTAGAGCAAGCGAGCACAGGCAGACAGAGAGGCAGGCAGAGGCAGAGGGAGAAGCAGGCTCCCTGCCGAGCAAGGAGCCCAATGTGGGACTCGATCCCAGGACACTGGGATCATGACCCGAGCCGAAGGCAGCCACTTAACCAACTGAGCCACCCAGGCGTCCCCAGATTTCCCCTTTTAATAGGGATACTGTTGTATTGGATTAGGGCAAATGACCTCATGTGATATTGTGACTTAGAATAAGAAATATGTATTTGGCTTTGTTCCTATTTCTGGTACAGAGCTTCTAAAACCTTTGAATTTACTAAGTGATGAGAACAGTAATTCTTTTGTTATATTAATGAGGTGACTTTTGGAAGGCACCTAAAGATGGGGTTGCTTGCCAATCGAGCCAACCATGTGGTTAAAGGATTGGAACTTTCTCAACTGGAAAGGTGAGAGGGACTGGTGGTTGAATCAATTGCCAATGACCAGTGAGTTCAATCTTGCCTATGGAATGAAGCCTTTATTAAAACCAAGAAGGTAAATTCTCTCTTCAGAGAACTTAGAGGTTGGTGAACATGTGGAGGAGCCTGGAAGAGGGCCTGGAAGCTCCACACCCTCCCTCCATACCATGCCCTATGCATCGCTTTTATCTGGCTGTGCCTGAGTTATATTCTTTTATAGTAAACCAGTGGTCTAGTAAGTAAAATGTTACGCTGAGTTCTGTGAACCCCTCTAGCCAATTAATTGAACCAAAGGAGGGGGTTGTAGGAACCTCCATTTATAGCCAGTCTGTCAGAAGCATAGGTGACAATCTGGACTTGTAACTAGAGTCTAAAGTGAGTGGAGTCTGGGGGGACACAGGACATTCTTATAGGACTGAACCCTTAACCTGTGAAATCTGATGCTTTCTGGGTAGGTATTGTCAAAATAGAGTTGAATTGTAGGACATCCAGTTGGTGTCCAGAGAATTGCTTGCTGGTGTGGAGGGCCCCATCACCATACACATTGCAATTAGTACAAGAACTTAGCTACTTCATCTTAACTTGATCAGCTGCAAAGACTATATAGCCATATTTCCTTTTCATATTGCTGAAAAAGCTGAGGCTTAGAAAGGCTAAACATCGTTAAGGATAGGCAAATGTAGTTTACAGCCAAACCCTGAATGCCCCAATCTCTTCTGATCTTGCAAGCTAAGCAGGGTGGGGCCTGATAAGTCCTTGGATGGGAGATAGGCAAATGTATCATTTAATGTGTTGGTAACTACAAGTAACTGAATACCCAGAAAGTGGCCTACACAAAGAATTTATTTTCTCATGTTCAAAGAGATCAGTAGGGTAGTAGAGGTCTAGTTAATTCATTGGCTGAGCAATGTCATCAAGAATATAAGTCCTTTCTATTTTTTCATTTTGTCATTCTGAGCATCTATCTTTGTTAGGTCCCTTTAGGATCATATGCTCATGTCCTCAATAAGGAAAGTGAAGAACTATGTATATGGTCTTTAACAGTTTTGACATTGGGAATCAATGAATGACAGGTGGTGTGTGTCATAAGAGGGGTGCTGTTAATCTCCTCTGCATGTCCCTTTACAAAGACAATTAATAGAAAGGCTCCTTTTGGAAATTAAAGATTGAAAATCATATCTTCTGCCATAAAGTCATTAATGATCAAAGGTAAAGAATGAGGCTTCATGATGTGTTTGGATATGAATTGGTTAGAGGTACTTTTAAATGTATTTTGCCTGTTTAAATCTGAAAAGAGGAAAGCTAGAGTTCTGAAGCTCTTCTGATTGTGGAGAACGTACACACCCGTGTTTGTGTACACATATGCGCATGTGAGTGCCATGAGGTGAGTGAGGTCATTATGCAGTGCAAGTGATTATACAAACTAATAGATTCATGTAAAGTACAATAGAAACCTTTATGACTCTGAAATTCTGAAAAAACTACTTTGCAAACTTTGGAGTTTGTACAAAAGTCAGATTTCATGGGTTACCTTCCAGATGGAAAAAGAGAGGCTCATTAGCAAAACAATTTGATAATAAGAGCACCAGTGTCTCTTTACTCTCAATCTGAGACTGACGCAACAGAGAGGATCCATACCTTAAGATATAAAACAGAGCATAATTAAATTAAATTGTAAATATTGTGTTTCTCATTAAATTTCTGACTACCACCACCCCAGATTTCACATCCTTTGATGGCTTCTGCCTGAATAGATTTTTGCTGTGATGGTTGCACCCACTTTTACAAACTGCACTTTAAAGGAAATTTTGCTGAAGTAGAGATGTTTTAGGGAGAGTGACCAAGACCGTGAGCAGACTTGAAACATTCACATGAAAATGGTTAGAGTTTCTAATGCTGGAAACCGAACCACCACAAGCATGGTGGCTCAAAACAACATACTGTTAATTATCTCAAAGTTCCAATGGCTCAGAAGTCTGGACCTGGCTTCATGGGTCCTCTGCCCAGGTTCTCACAGATGCATTTGCATCTAGAGACTTGACTGAGAGAATATATGCTTTTGGGGTCATTAAGGCTGCTGGCACAATTTATTTCCTTGAAGCACAATCGTAGAGAACTTTGATTTTTTTCACTGCCTGTTGGCTGGAGGCTCCAAAGGCCACCTATAGTTGCTGTAGTTCCTTGCCATGTGAGCAAGGTCATGTGCCATGACCTTACTTTATCAACCCACAGGAAGTCTCTGCTGCTTGGACCCTCTGTCTTCACAGAGGGTCCAGTCACTCTCTTAAGGACTTTCACTGGATGAAGTCAGGTCCACCCAGGATAATCCTCCTTTGGATTAACTCAAAATCAACTGATTTGGGACCTTAATTGTACTCACAAAATCCTTTCATCTTTGCCATATTCTGTTGGTTAGAAGCAAGTCACAGGTCCCACATACATGCAAGGAAAGAGCAAACCTGGTGTGAATACTCAAGGGAAGAGGAAGTGAGAATCATGGGGCCACCCTAGGGTTTTTCTACCACATTTACCTAGAGAAGGCTCAGATGAATGTGATAGCATTGTATGCCCATGTGGAATATATTATCTCCCTTAGCTCCCCATTAATGATTATATCCTCTTCTTATAGATGAGGAAACTGAGACTCAGAATAGTTAGACAGTTTGGCTGAGGGCATTTACTTAGGAAGGTCCCTTAGGGCCAGCTCTGTCTGAATTTGAATCTTGTAGTCTTTCCATGTTAGGATGTTACTGTGTTCTACTGTATAATCATCAGGGAATCAAATTGAGCCTAAGAAATAGGAGTTTTAGGAAGATGGGTCATCTGACATTTTCTAATAGTTTTATGTGATGTTTCTAATCTTGGCTTGCATATTAAAATTGCTTGGAGAAGTTTAAAGATTGATTGATTGATTTACTTACTTATTTTAGGTGGGGGGAGGGCCCGAGGAAGACAGAGAGGGAGAAGGAATCTTAAGCAGACTCAATGCTGAGCGCTGAACCTGACACGGGGCTCAATCTCATGACCCTGGGATCAGGGCCTGAGCCGAAACCAAGAGTTGGTCGCTTAACTGATGACACCACCGAGGTGCCCCTCACTTGGGGAACTTTGAAAATAAACTAACTGTTAGGGATCCGCCAATCATCTGAATAAAATGAGAGTCTCTATAAGGTAGGCTCCGGTCACTTAGATGTTTTTTATGTTTTCTTATCAATAAATGTCTCAGTGAACTATTTAGTTTGAGGGACATAGAAATGGAATAAATAACTGGCTGAATTGATGTTTGAAGGTAAAGTGAGACATTCTGGAAGATGGTGGATTCTCCATCAATCAGCATGTTTCAGTAAGCATAGTTTAGCTGCCTAGCAGGAATATCACAGAGGGACTTTGAGAATGGATGCTTGGCTGGACTAGAAGACCTTTAAAATCTCTTCTGACCTTGAGAGTCTATGATTCTATGATGCTGGTATTCAACAAGTGTTAAATATGATTTATAATGGGTCATCCTGAAAGGTCTCAAATTTTGTCATTTTCTTGACTTCCATACTCCATACAAATCTCTTACAGGAAAATCAGTGTGTTGTGGTGAGGAAGGTAGATTTGTGGTTATGATGTTAGATACAACAAGGAGCACTAGAGAGATGTAATAGAGAAGAAGGTTCTGGAGAGTTTATTGGGAAGAAATCTGAGAAAAATTCACAGTGATGAACTATTTGCTGTTATTCTCCAAAATATTCTAGATTTCCCTTGTTTCATTTACCCTCCCCTTAAAATAATTGCCATTTAAAAAAAATGTGGGTCTAGTATTATGGTTGATTAATACCAATTTCTTTTTGGCTTAGAGCCTAAACTCATTTCATTTACTTGATTTTTTATTTTATCTACTATTCAGGTTGTTTCATATTTTCAACTTTTTTGCCTTTATGCTTTTGCTTTTCCTCATTTGATTTCCCTTGTCTATTTCCTTTATGAAATTTTAATTTCTTTCTCAGCTTCATCCTCATAACTTTAAACTTGCAGTTATTTGCAGTTTTCATACAGTTAAGGTTGGCTGGTTGATTGCCTACCATCTGCTGAGTCAGCATCCTCTAATACATATTACTTGTTAAATTATGTAGGCCTTCCCAGTACTTAAACTTTGATTTAAACATACTTGAAATATATAATGCAGATTTTAGAAATTTAAATATAGTAGGTGATGAAATTCTGCATTTTAGAAAGCGGTGGTTGTGAATATGCATTAAAGGTGTTGGAAAAAGCTTTCAGATTGCTCTGCAGCAAGACATCTTCCAGCCCAACTGTGTCTGCATCTTGTTGAGACAAATTGCAGGGACTGTTGAGGGATGTCATTTAAGAAGTACAATGGGCCAACAACTTCATACATACAATTAACACAAATTACCAAGCAGGGGTGGTGGTGATTTTATAATACTTTCCTCACTTTTCACATCTGTTTCAACAAAATGCAGACAGCAGAGTCTTCCAGGCAACCGCTCTGCATTCTAATAGCTGATTCTCAGGAAAGTGTTGTCTGACCTTGGGCGCTGCATTTATATTTTGAAGAAGTTTCAGACTAAGTTTCAGATTATTGGAGAGAGAATTGTAGTTGCCATTACTTCCAAATAGATTACATTCAATTCCCCCATGTCCTGGCAGTCACCTTACAGTTAAATGCTCACCCAGGAGGAAGGCTACAATGGGAATTCTTGAGGAACACATTATACATGTGTTCCATTTCCTTATTAGTGTTCTGTGGTTGTTGTTTAAGATCAGATGGTAAATGGTAAGATGAGAAGGCATCCATATCCTTCATTTATTGAAAAGATAAGATAACCTTGATTATGAAATAAAGCAGATGTAGTTAGAGAGTAATTAAAAGGCAACCCATAAGAGACTGTAGTTAAGAAAACAAATTGAGGGTTGCTGGAGGGGATGTGGGTGGGGGGTGGGCTAAATGGGGGATGGGGATTAAGGAGGGCACTTGTTAAGAAGAGCACTGGGTATTATATGTAAGTGATAAGTCACTAAATTCTACTCCTGAAAGCAATACTACACTATATGTTAACTAACCTGAATTTAAATTAAAGAAGAAAAATATTGACTCAGACTCTTGCAATTAGTTGCATGTTTTATATCTTTTGAATTGCCTTCAGCTTTGTAAATTTTGCCAATTTGAAATTTGCAAAAAGTACCTTATTTTTATCATGATGCTTTTCTAGCAAAAATTGTGAAAATGGCTTTTCTTGAAAGTTTCTTTCTCTTTTTCTTTTTTACCAAATATCTCCTGTCTTTATTTTTAATGACATCATCACTGATAACTCCTAAAGTTATAGCTTCAGCTCCGGCCTCTCTCCAGATTTCAGGAGTGTATATCCAAAAGCCTACCCGATATCTCCACTTTATTTAATAGCCACCAAGTATTTATTGAGCAGCTACTATGTGCTGAGCACTATTCTGGCCTCTAAGAACACATTAGGGAACAAAACAAAGGAAAATCCTGTCCTCAGGAAGTTTTCATTCTATTGAGGAGAGACAATGAGATAAATAAGGAAAATATACAGAGTATTAGATGGTATTATGTGCTATTTAGAGAAAATTCTGGGAAGCCTGATAGGAATATGTGCATAGGGTGGCTTGCAATTTTAAAAGAGGTGATCAGGGAAAACTTCATTGGTAAGGTGACATTTGAGCATAGTAATGTAGGAAGTGTGGGAATAAGGTGCCTGGATATCTGTAGGAAGAGCATTCTAGGCAGGAAGAACACACATGCAAAGGCCTGATGGGTTTGTTCTAGAAACAGGAAGAAGACCAGGGAGACTGAAACGGAACAGGAAAGGAAGAGTAAGAGCAGGGGGCTAACATGTACTGGGTTATGGAAAGATTGGCCAGGACCTCAGCTTTTATTTCATAAGCATGATGGGAAATGGCTGAGGTTTGGGGATGACTGGGAGTGAGAAGATCCATCAGACTTATGTTGTAATGGGATCACTCCTTCAGCATAAACTGAAGGGAAGAACAGTAGCAGGGAGACCATTTTGGACGGTGGTGGCTTGGACCAGAGAGGGTGTGGGTTTTAAGTGGTCAGATTCTGGATATATTTTAAAGAGGAGCAGAGAGGGTATAGTGGACCATTGGATGTGGGACGTGAGAGAAATGACTGCAAGATTTTGACCTGAGCGGTCTGACTGATCCATCCAACATCTACTAAAATTAATGTTTTTATTCAGTCTGGAGGAAAAAAAAATCTTTAGGCTTTATTATAATGAAATGTCTGTGAGAAGGCTCCCCAGGTTTAATCCTTGAAATTTGAGTTCTTAAACTCTTTCTTACAATTTTAATTTTGAGGTAACTTTGTACACCATTTTTTTATTCTGTAGAGAAGAAACAGTGACCTGAATTCTCAAGCAGTTATGATTTCAATGTGAATCACATCATTTTCTTTATAATAATATGTTAATTTTCATGACTTTTTTAGCATATTAAGATTTTTGGAATTTCTTTGGTGTAAACAGCTTTTTCTAATTTGAAACATAATACTTTATCCTATCTTACCTCCCAATTATCCCTGGCTACTAGATTGGGAAGGAGAAAAGTTATCGTTTTGTATTCATCTTTATTTCTAACACTAGTTTAAAAGCTGACCTTTTAAAATAACATTTTTTTCTGAATACAAAAATAATACATACTGATTTTGGATAATTTGAAAAATAGGAAAAAGTATAAAGAAGAAACTAGCAATTGACTTTATTCCTTCATCTTTCTGTTTCATTTTTGTATCCAGACTTTTCCAGCTAGTGTGTGGAGAAAATATTGAGAGCTAGGAGACCATGGTGCCCTTCCTAGGGTAAAGATGGATATTTCAGTCAAGATTCCCACTTAAAGAGCCCAAATGGTCTTGTATATACCTCATTTCCCCAATTTCTAAATAAGCTACTGATTTATTTAAAAAATTTCCCAGAGTAAATGTGCAATAAAGTACTTTGGGAAAGGAAAGAAAAATACTCCTTCTGACCCTAGCATATTGATTTTATTTATTTAACAAACCACATTATGCTTACCTTATGCCAATCACTGTTCTAAGCTCTTTAGAAATACTAATATATTCAATTTGCCTAATTATCAGAACAACCACTGAGTCAGGTACTGTTACCATTCCCATTTTACAGTGGGGAAAAATGCAGCACAGATTGGTTAAGTAATTTTCCCAAGATCACACAGCTAGTAGATAGAATAGCTAGGGTTTAAACTCAGGGAATTTGGCTCCCAAGTCTCCATCCCTAACTACTACTGTACCATGATGAGTGTGAATCCTTTACAATAAGAATCCAAGTTCATTTTTTGTTTTGTTCAGATTAACCCAGGATGCATCTAATATTATTTTTATTCATATCACCATAATCTGAATTTATAAGGCTCGTGTACTATTATGCACTATTAGGCTTAGCATGTAGAAGGTACTAAATAAATGTTTATTGGGTGAAGGAATAGATATATGGCATCATGTAGTGGGAAAGCAATTTATATTGCAGTGATTTCCCCATTGCCCCAGCAGCAATTTTAAGAGTACCTTCCCACAGAACATTAGTTCTCTAATATGCTTCTTAAAAAAGGGGTTCTATGATCAAATTAGTTTGTAAAACTGCATAAGCTATTTTCCTTTTGAGATTCACAGTATATATTAGTATATTAAGAAGTGCAGAGGAGTCCTAGAGTAAAGATATCCTTTAAAGTTTGTTTAACCTTATCAGAGGTGCCATGGTTCTCACGTAATGTCCATTAACATCCCAAAGAACTAATATTCTATGGAACACACTAACAGGATGAAATATAAGGTCTTGGAAAAAATTATTTACAAGGCTACATTTCTAATTTCATTTTACAAATTTTTCATCCATTGTTTCTATTTATAAATCACACTCTTCTCATCACAGTTAACTAAAATGTCCTGTGCATTTTCATTCCTCTAGATTTGGCTCTTGCTTTCCCCTCTGCATGAGCTTCTTCTTTCCCAATTCCACCCTCTCCCAACACATGCAGATGTAGACCTCCTTCAGTCTGAACTCCAACTCAGTCTTTAAGGCTCAGACCAAATATCATCCACAAGCCTCCTCTTAATCTCTCAGGAAGATGTACTCAGCCCTTCCTGTTGGTCCCCTAGCATTTTATGTACAATATTGCTCATGCATATTTTGCTTATATGCATATCTTTTCCTCTAGTTTATGGGTGACCTGAAGGCAGGAATATGTCTTTTAATCATATTTGTTTCCCCAGCAACTAATCACATAGTTAAATATCCAGTCATGACAGACAGCCATCTTGTCTAGCTTTCATTTACTTTTAATTTTATACATTCACTGAAGCCAGGTCACCCATCAGAGCTCTGTAGTTTCCTTTTTTTTGCTGGGAGAAGACAATGATTAAACATTTTTTTTTCAATTTTTTGAAAGATTTTTATTTATTTATTTGTTAGAGAGAGAGAGAGAGAGCGAGCACAGGCAGACAGAGTGGCAGGCAGAGGCAGAGGGAGAAGCAGGCTCCCTGCCAGGCAAGGAGCCCGATGTGGGACTCAATCCCAGGATGCTGGGATTATGACCTGAGCCGAAGGCAGCTGCTTAACCAACTGAGCCACCCAGGCGTCCCAGATACATCTACCTTTTTATGGTGTTCATCTGTTTCTCTTTGTGAAAGATTGTAATTTGTGAATATAATTTAAAATCTAACTGAAATATTTAGTGTTTAACTGCTGCTGAATCACAATGGCATCATATAGCTACATGATCACCCCTAGAAATACATTATTTCTTTTTTTAAGATTTTATTTATTTATTTTAAAGATTTTATCGGGGGGGGGGGGGGGGGGGCGGGAAGCAGGCTCCCTGCTGAGCAGAGAGCCTGATGCGGGGCTCGATCCCAGGACCCTGAGATCATGACCTGAGCCGAAGGCAGAGCCTTTAACCCACTGAGCCACCCAGGTGCCCCAAGATTTTATTTATTTATTTGAGAAAGAGAGACAGACAAAGTGCTCCTGCATACTCCCATTCAGGGGTGGGACAGAGTGGGAGGGAGAGGTAGAGGGCTAGAGAATTT
The DNA here is from genome assembly GCA_003697995.1 of Taxidea taxus jeffersonii. Lineage (NCBI taxonomy): Eukaryota > Metazoa > Chordata > Mammalia > Carnivora > Mustelidae > Taxidea > Taxidea taxus. Next base: position 68,584 of record ML110712.1, read on the forward strand.
CCAGAGGATTCCTTGCACCCATTGTGGGAGGGGGCCCTCAGTCCCACGACCCTGAGGTCATAACCTGAGCCAAAAGCAAGAGTTGGACCCTGAACCAACTGAGCCACCCAGGTGCCCCTAGAAATATGTTATCTTTTAGGAGTCTCCTTAAGATTGAATGAATATAACTAATGTTCAGAATGACTGAAACAGTTTTCTGAAACCAGAGATTTCCCTGTTGATTTACAGTAGTTAGAATGCTCAGGGAAGAAATAATCTTGTCTTAAATGGTTCAGTCATTTCCTTTCTTATTCCTCCTGCCCCCACATTTGAAAAATAGTACTTTATTTTTAAAGATAGCTGCTATTTGATTTTTAAACTGGCTTAATAGAACATTATATTGATTTCATAATTTCTCTGTTCTTATGTGCTCTGGGTCGAGGTATTTTTTATGGTCAAATACTTTAAAAGTAAATCTAAGTAAGGTCTGTCAGCTGATTCTTTCAGAACAAGTAGAAATACATTTGTTGTACAGGTTCTTTTTTGAATGACTCCTCTTAAAGAATGGAAAAGCACGATCCAGCCTTTATGTCAGGATGATTTACCTACTATTAATACATTCCCTTTTATTTTTGATTGTGGAAATAACTTTCAATTATCTGTCATTCTTTTTTGTGTGGTCATTAATATTCTGTAAAAGGCAAAAGCAGGTTCCTATTTCTTATAATGAATATCTTCAGTATCACAAAGTTCATCAACTTATTTACTTTAGACTCCCTGTTGAATGTAACCTTATTTGTTGAATACCTCAGCTCCTGGCTCACTTTCGCATCTTCAAACACTGCTCCAGCCATGATTCTTATAGATTCTTCTACTGCTCGGGCCACTTGGTTCCTTGACACTCTTTCTTTCAGTGATCTTGTCCTCCATCCTTCCTCAGACTCATCCCTATGTTCATTCAAGACTGTATCATAACTAACAGCTGCCATAATCTTGCAAGCATTCTCTTGCTATATACTCTTATCTCCACTTTACTTTCTAATACCTCTATTCAACAATTCTTTGACCCCCACTTCCCTCCTATTCCTCATTTCCTTCATATTTTCCTGTCATTTAAGCCTAGCTAAAATTCCATGATTAATCACTCTACTATTCCCTTGTAAATACTCTGTTCCTTGGCCATCAAAAGACAGGTAAATACAACTCTTCTTCTGTTCCTAATCTATTCTACATACTTTCCCAGACTTGTTGGTCTCACTTGAGATTCCTGATCATCAAATTTGAGTAGACTTACAATGCTGCCTGGCAATCATATTTCCCTGTGCTATTCACACTTCCGTGCTTCTAAAAGCTCATTTCATACCTTCCCCTCTTTCCCCAAACCTCTAAACTCTCTACCCCATTCTAACTTTAAGCAGATGACTCCTTCTCTTTCTATTCCACTGAGAAAATAGAAGGAACCAGAAGAAAACATCCTAAAGTTTGCACTACTACATTTAACCACCTCTGGCTTTGTGTGCCTAGCTCTGTTTTCCCTCTTGTTAGTATGGATAAAGAAGTATCCACATTCCCAGCACATGCCAACCTTCTACTTGTATGTTAGATTCCATTTCTCAAATGTACTTAAGAACATCCCTGCAGTGATTTTCCCTCTTTTCTTCTAATCACTAGTTTTTCCCTCTCTAATGGTTCTTCCCCACCATCTTACAAACATACTGTTGTATTTCCCATCTGTAAAATGAAAACAAAGACAATCTCCTTTGATCCTACTTTCCCTCCTCTCCTACTATCACTGCATTTCTGTCCTTTATAGCAAAATTGTTCCAAAAAGTTGTCTATCTTCACTCTCTTGAATTTCACTGTTCTGATTTTCTCCTGAAACATTCCAAACAGACTTCTGCCTCCATCATTCAGCTGAAATAGCTCGGTCAAGGTTACTAATGCCCTCCATGTTGCTAACTCCAAAGATCAAATATCAGTCCTCGTTTTACTTGACCTATGAGCAGCATTTGACACTCCATGCCTTGACCCTCTGTTGGTTTTGCTCTGAATTCACTGGCCTATTGTTCCCAGTCCTTTGCTGTGTCTTTCTCTTCTTTTAGAACTCTTAATGTTGGAGTGCCCCAGAACTCTTATTATTCCCTTCCTGTCTCTTCTCATAGTTTTTGTGATATCATTTAATCTTATGGCTGGACATGTCATCTATCTTGCCGATGACTTCCAGATTTATATTTTCCTTGTATTGTCTTTCCTCTGAATCCCCATCATATAACTCCCACTGCCAGCTTAGTGTCTCCATTTGCATGTCTAATAGTCTTTATGTATCCCAGTTTTATGATCCCTGATTCTCTTTCTCAAACCAGTTCTTCTAATTTTTCCATTTCAGTAAATGCTATTTAAAAAAAATATTTATTTATTTTTCGGAGGGAGAGAGCACAAGCAGGGGGAGTGGCAGGAAGAGCAGGCAGAGGGAGAAGCAGGCTCCCTGCTTCAGGGTCCTGTGGGACCTTGTTCTCAGGACCCTGGGATCATGACCTGAGCCAAAGGCAGATGTTTACTGAGCCACCCAGGCCACCCAGGTGAGCCAGTTTTATTCTGCTACTTGTTCAGCTTAAAAATCTTAAAGTCCTCCTTGATTCCTTTCTTGTACTCTGTATCCAATCTGTCAGTAAATCCTATCTGTTCTGAATACTGTATATATTCAGAATCTTGCCATTTCTTATCTTCTGTACCCATTGTTACCCTGGTTTGACTCATCATGTCTCACCTGGATTATTGCAATCATCAGACTGCTTTCTCCTGTCATTGCCAACATTCAGCAGCCAAAATTAAATGTTTTAAATATAAGTCATTTAATACCATTCCTCTATTCACAATTTTTCAGTGGCTTTCCATTTCACGACAAGAAAAAGAGAAAGTTCTGGGGCACTTGGGTGGCTCAGTCAGTTAAGCGTCTGCCTTCGGCTCAGGTCATGATCTCAGGGTCATGGGAGCCTGGCATTGGGCTCTCCACTCAGCAAGGAGTCTGCCTCTCTTGTGCCCCCCCCCACTCATGTTCTTGCATGGGTTCTCTCTCAAAAAGATAAATAAAATCTTTAAAAAAAAGAAAAGAAAAGAAAAGAGAGTTCTTACAGTGACTCATGAGGCTCACATGATTTTGTGCCCTGTCAGGTCTTTGACCTCCTCTCCTCTTGCTCTTCCCCCAGCCCTAGTCATATTGCTCCTGCTCCAGGCACACTGTCCTCTTTCTGTTTCTCAAGTATGCCGAGTACATTTCCAACTGAAGGCAGTTGCTGTTTCTTCTGCTAGAGACTCTCTTTCCCAAGATACCATCACAGTCACCTCCTTGCCTCCTTCAGTCTAGACTCCAATGCGCATCGTGTAAGGCCTTTACTAAACACCCTATTTAAAATTTTTGTTTTATTATTTCCGTAACACTTATTACTGTCTATGTACTGGGTAATTAATTAATTGTAGGTAATTTGGTTTGTTATTTGTTTCCCTCTCTTCCCCACCAAAATAAGCTACTGAGAGAGTAGCAATTTTTGTTTTTTGTCCATTGACATATCAGTGATATCTGTTGCAAAGTAGACCTTCATTAAACTTTAGTTAAATGAATATATGTATGATGGTCACACCAAAGGGATATCTATTTGTGAGAATTCATACCCAACGTATCCCTCTGGGGCTGTGAAAGCAAGTCAGACAATTTATGATCCATTTGCAGAGTGCCGGATAATCTGATGATGATGACATGAGCCCAGAAAGGATATAAAATAATTCAGTTTATCTTAAAAAGTGCTTTGGGAAAAGACGTTAAGGATTCTGTCAGTGTTCAGATGAGCAGATATTAAAGGAGTAATTTATATTGATTGATTTCTTACCCATTTTCTGATCCCTGCATTTTCCTTGGTCAGTCTGGTCTTATTAAATACTCATCTTTTCCCCTATACTTCTGAAAAGCATTTTTCACAGAAGAAACATTTGGACATTGGAGTCATTGCAGATAATATTTATATAGTCATGAGAACTTATGCTTAGAACAATAAGAAGTATTAGAAAGGAGAACTTAACAGAATAAAAAATACCATATAAAATAGAAAATTGTCCAAAAAAGGAAAAGTACATTAAGAAGAGATAATGAGAAAATGCAGTCTCTTATATAAAACTGCATTAAGGAAGTAAGAAAGAATATCCTGGAAAAATATAAAAATAAACTTACATAAAAGTACAAGCAAAAAATCTACATCATCAGAATTCTTACGAATAAAAAAATCTTCTTAACCTTACAAAGATGGAGAACATTTGATCCAGTCATTTAGTGTCTGTGGTTCATTTGTCACCTCCTGAATGGTGTCTTACCTTCATTGGATGATGCCTCCTGGAGAATCACCATGGAATAACCAAATCCCCAGTAGAGGATCTGGCTCTCTCATTTCAAAATGTAATGACTAGTAATTCTATCCTTTTCCCTTAAGTCATTTCTTTCCAATTTTACTTTTCAGTATACTGTAAATCTGATTATATTTGTAGCGTACTATCTTTGTGTATTTATAGCTCTGAAAGACTCTTATGTGATTTGAGGAGGATTAGAGCATATATTGTATAACTCTTCTGATTTTTAGAGTTTATTTATGTATTTGTCAGAGAGGGAGAGAGAGAGAGAGCACAATCAGGGAGAGCAGCAGGCAGAGGGAGAAGTCGACTCCCCAGTGAGCAGAGAGCCTGTCAAGACATGGGGCTCGATCTGCTCTTCTGATTTTTAAATATAACTAAAGTTTCGGGAGTCTATAGTAGTAAGGATGTGCTAACTAATATAACTAACAATCCCAAATCTCAGTAGATTTTATTTCAGACTCACATCATAATCCAAAGAGGGCTATCAGGAAGTAGAAGGAAAATTCCTTCTCCACACAGTCATTCTGAGATCTAACCTCCTTCATTCATATGGCTTTTGTTGTGCTTTGTTTTTTAAATCTTCAAGAGCCTCACAGCATTCTACTGGATATTTTTGTATCTGGCCAAAAAGGAAAGAGAGAGCATGGAGGTTTCAAGAACCAGACCTGGGAGTGTTGAATATCATTTCTACATACCGGCTGTAACTCAGTCCAGAGCTCTTCCTAAACAAGGTGTCTTGGGAAATATATTCTTGCATATTTAGAATAAAATAGAATTTGTTGAACAGATAGCATTATTTTTATTCCAGTATCTGATCTAGCTTTTTCCCCGTTTTCCATATATTTGAGGTGTGTAACATAGTAAGATAAAGTATAGTTGTTCTAACATAAGCATTTCATCTTTTAATTTGCTATCTTTATGAACTAGCAATCCAAAAGAGTCTTAGACATTTGATAGATTTGTTTTCAGTGCTCCTGACCATACATATTCATTTGCCTAGATTTTGAAGATGCTAAGTTTTAACATTGGAAAACCCTCCTCTTTCCCACATCTTATTCTGTAAGTGTGAACCTTGTTTTTCTGTTGTATCCAAGAATGTTATGATCAGTTTTAGCATTTTGTTCTGGAATGTGGCAACCCTGACAGATATTCAGTCAACCTCAGTAGGTGATTATACTCACAATCATCTTGTAAAATTTAAGAGGATTCATAGCTTCTTTTTAACATTTTTATTTCACCAGCACTGTATAGATGGGCCTTTTTAGGAAAGCATGTCAATGATATTTTTAATGTTTATTTGCACAAAAGAACAAAGGACATTTCAATGTTTTCTGATTCAGTCACTCTTGTGTTTAAAATTCTTCAGCACTTTCCTGTTGTCTTCAAAATAAAGTCCAGAATCACTATGGCGTTCAAAGCTATGGGCCTCACTTACCTGTTCATCCTTATTTCTTACTTGTCCACCCATCCATCTAAACTAGATTTTCATTCATCAGACAGGGAGGAAACATTTGCTTCTGATGTACCATCCATCTGAAATATCCCTCATTTCCCTTTTTACCCTTTAAAAACTAACTTAATTATTTTTTTTAAAGATTTTATCTATTCATTTAACAGAGAGAGATCACAAGTAGGCAGAGAGGCAAGCAGAGAGAGAGGAAGGGAAGCAGGCTCCCTGCTGAGCAGAGAGCTCCATGTGGGGCTCCATCCCAGGACCCTGAGATCATGACCTGAGCCGAAGGCAGAGGCTTTAACCCACTGAGCCACCCAGGTGCCCCATAACTTAATTATTTTAAAGCCCAGGACCAACACTCTGTCCTCCAAGAAAATTCCATTGGTATCTCATTTAGTCTACTGCCTTTGTACTGTATTTCTCTAGTACTTTGAGTAATTTCTCTCCAATAGAACTGATGACATTTTGCATTGCCCTGTTATTTTCATTGTGTATACACATATATCTTTGTGACTAGACTACACCTTCCTTAAGGGCACATGTCCTTGGAAATCTACCTCATTGTAGATTTTACTACTCCTGTGGCATATGTGGTATATGTAGTATATGACCAAGGCATACCTTGGTCATAGAATTCCTTTGAAAATGTAGTTAATTTTGATTAAAATTTTAAATTACATTAATTTCTGTCATTTATTAACACAGGGCACTTAACTAAGAGATGAAGATGTTGAAAATCTCCTGTCAGCTTATTTAAGGAAGCCTTTCAAGCTAATCTCAGCTAGATATCTCGAACTAAACTATACATTTTATTCTTTTTTTAAACTTTGCTGTGTATTTCATATTAGCTTACACTAGCATATATATTTAGCAAGCACCAAGAATTGCTTAGTTGGATGATTTTTGTAAACTGGCACAACTTTTAGCTTTTAAAAAATGACTTTTTTTTTTTGCTTTCTGACTCAGTCAAACCAAGACTGCCCCAATAGTCCCTTTCCCTATCTTACTGAATAATAATTATTCTTTACACTACTTTGATCTAAATGGAAACCCCAGACTCTTGCTTTTTCTTTCTTCATAACATACTACATGCTTTATTCTCTCTAGCTTAGATAATCAGACTATAGCACTCATAAAACCAAATATAACAATATTTTCTACTTATAGAGATATGTATTTTATTAATTGCTGAATTCAGTGTTTACCAGTGTAGTTATGTTAGATGATAATGTAACCCAGATGTTTACTCTATCTCTGTTTAATGATATAATGCCGCCGAAGAAAGATTGAATGATTCCTTTAAGGCTGTGACTCTCGAGGTGGAAAGGTATGCCCTAGGGTACTGGTATTGGTATCAAATTAAAGGCGAGGGGGTGGGAGTGGTGATATATGATTTCATACTTTAAACTATAGAAAATAGCCAGCTAGAATTTCTTATAAAAAGGGACTTGTCCTACTCTACCAACCCTCTTCACAGTCTCTTTGAGTAATAAAAACATAGCAAGCATAGCAAATGTTTCACTAATTAAATGAAAATTCAGTATGTGATACACTCAGTTTCTTCTTCTATATTATGTTACCATGTTATTCTAGAAACGAGAATGTAACTGAGGTTTAATTTTTTTTAAATCTGAACTTTTTGTATAAAGATGAACTTAGATAAGCATTTATTTTATTTGTATGCACTAAATTATTTTAAATGAATGAGGTTTATAAATTATGATATATTAATTATCATCAGATTTCCAATTAAAATAATGATACACTCAGCTGAACACCTCAAATTTCAAATTTTGAAGTTTTACAGAAATGGCAGTAATACAAATATAGATGCTAGTAAATCAGGTTAAGTAAATATATTCTATTAGGCTATGATTAATCAGTGTCATAAATTCAAGGCAAAATGTCAGCAAAGTGAAATTAACAATTTCAGAAATTGCTATTTTCCCTATTACTTAGGTAGGGCAGAATTCATCTCTTGGCTTCAGAAAAGTTGAAATAAAAAATAATCCGTAAAATGTGAAAAATCATTTACCCGTCTGGTTAGCTTGAGAAGATGGCTTAAATTAGAAAGGTCTTATATATTTTTGTTGTTATTAAAACTGATTAAAGACAAAACTCTAAGTTTTAACACTGAGAAATATCAAAAGAAATTTTAGGTCATAGGATGTTTTATTATCCCAAAGCATTGCAATGGGAACTCACCTCAGGAAGCCTGATGATATGTTATAAACCCATTCTTTTACTGATGGGCCCTAAGAACCCATATGGTAAACATGCAGGTTCTGGTGGTTTTGATGTCCTTCTCTTCTGCCCTTATTCTATTGTATAAAATCTCTATTTTTGCTCTTATCATTCTTTTCTATTCTTCTCTATTCTTGTGCACTCAGTTTTCTAACACCATATTCCCAAAACTTAGCACAGCCCTTTCCATAAAGTAGACTCTCAGTAGATTATTATTGAAAAAATATATGAATAAGCAAAAGAACAGAGATACTCAAGTAAAGACCGAAAGTAAAATTTCATAGATTATTAGTGTTTTGTGCTTCTTTTTTCTTATCTATCCTTTCTCCTACATATCTGACCTCATTTACTTCACCTTTGGTTTCCTTTCACTACCATATGGCCTAAGTACCATCCCCCACTCTCCACTCAATCTTTTTTTTCCCTCCTTCCCTATTCTCCTGGTTCCATCCCTCACCTCCATCCTCTGACTTCCTATGGGCAGGAAAATAGATATCAACCATATTCATTCATTACGTCAGCAAACATGTTGAAATATTCACTGGGTCAGGCAGTAAACTGAGTGTTGGAACATCAAAGGTGAACAGGAATTCCTGTCCTCAAGGAAGATATATTTTAAATAGAAGATAGACAAATAAACAATGTTGTAAAAATGATATGATCTGTACTGCAATAGAAGTGAATACTGAGTGCTATGAATTTGAAGAATATTTACAATAGAGATCCAGCTGTGCACGTGCATGCACTTGCACACGCATGTGTAAGGGAGGTGATAACCATGTGAGTCTTGAAAGACGAATGGAAGTTCACCAGGCTTGGTATGGGGTGAGAGTGGGAGTGCAAAGTGAGAGATGAAAGGTCCTTCCAGAAAAAGAGAAGGTCATAATACAGACAGTTTAGCCTCTTTTATACTGTGCCCCAACTTGGCCTCTTCATTTGTTTCTGCCCTCTCTCCCATCCTATCTTATACCACCCCCTCCCAAATTTCCCCTTTATTCCTTTTCTTTTCCTGATTCCAGAAGGCCCGGTGCTAAATAGTTCCTAGAAGGAGGCATTTGTATGACCAAAGTGAGGGGTTGTTTTTTACTTTGCTACTCAATGATTCTGAAAATGTTATTTCGTATTTTTTTCCTAAAGATAGGAGACATTTTTTGGCTGTACTGTATTCAGTAAACTGCTGTAAAAATATTTCTATTCAGTGAATATTTATTGAACACTTTCAGTGTTCCTGGTATTTGGGATTTTATGATAAAAGAATGTAGACATGGTCTCTGTCCCTCTGGTGGTTACATTCTAGAAGGGAACACAGGTATTCAACAGCTATAAAGTTAACACGTTATCATAGGAGAAGTATAGAGTGTAAGTGTGGGAGAGAACATGGGAGAGAACATGGGGTATTTATATATGACCAAAGTACAGAGAGTGAGGGGGAGAGTGGCATTAGACGAGATTGGACAGCTGAGTGAGAGCTGGATTTGTGGAGTTATATAGATCAAGGTTACTCAAAATGTAGTGCTAGTTTTAAACTGTTTATAATGGGTCTACATGAGGCAAATAAAGAGCAACTGTCTAGCAACACTTATTGAACTTTGATTATTACCACAATATCTAAGCATGTGATCAGTGTCAGCTAATGTGGTTTACAGCTTAAGTTTTATATGGAAGTATTCTTTAATGCGGGAACTGCAATAATAGAAAAGTATTCTGGAATAAATACCCAGATTGAGAAGCTCATAATTTAACACCCTACTTCTTTCATCAAGTAAATCTTGTTATGAGAAGAATGTCAGCTGAACTAGACAGAGTGCTTAGTGCCATAGTAAACATTATGAGTTATGCTAAGGTGATTGTGTTAAATTCTACTATTTTGTTCTCTTTATTATAGAGAGAATATAAAAACTGATCTTTATGATCGGTATGAAAACTGATTATAAGGAACTGTTTTTGCATGTAGACTTATGGTGATTATAGAGAGGAAAAGTTCTGTTGAAAATGTTGAACCACAAAAGAAACTCTTAGTCTTTCCACAAGATAAGAAAGCAGTTTAATCCCCATATTTTAAAAATTGTGACTGGAGCAGCATAAATTTATTTATCTGACATCTTTGGTATTTTCAATGACCTAAATAAATCCATGCAAGGAGGGAATGCAAAATATATTTAACTTATAGATAAAACTGAAGGGCAAAATTGGAGTTAGAAGCTTAAAGGAATAGTTTCTATAGATTGTTAATGACATATTACATAATTCAACAGAAGATATCAATGGGATAACCGATGATCTTGGCTTGCACATCCGTGAGTGCCTTACAAATTTGGAAAACGTTTGGAATTTTACTTTGTATCAAAAGAAGATGCAGGCATGAAAAAATAATGGATCCAGCATTCCTTTTAATTTTTGAAAGGTGATAGAAATTTAACCATGACTTTACATGATAAATTGTTGTAAGTGTTTATTGATAAAGGATTAAAGATAGATTTCAAAAATACATTACATGCCTTACTTTTGAAAAATATTAAAGCTTACTGTAATTCATTTTCTTCCATTCTTGTGAATTTACCTTTCTGAAACTGATTTCTTTATTATAAATGTTAATAAAACAAAACATAGATGTATATTATCCCCTAAGAATTGCATTGTCTTCTATCCAACCTGGATAAGTTAGCAAGCAGAAAATAAGCTGAACGATTGATATATACAGTATTCATTCATAGTGTGAGTAAAGCAATTTAATACAAAGAATTGTTATTTCCTTTATAATTTTTGTTTTTTTATGATTGTGAATGACAAAAGTTATGTGTATAATCAGCAATTCTCCATTTTAATCTCCTACATACATACTTTCTATAAACATGTATATGATTCCTGTGACTTTTTCCTTTTATGTTTGTTCTGATTAGATTTATTGAAATGTGATTTTAGGTCTGTTAAGTTTGTATATATCTTTTAAAGTGTATTTTTCTAGAAGTTTATTTCAATATACTTTACAAACATAAAATTTAAAATCTTTAACCTGCTAATTCATAGTGGATTAGAGATTAAAAATTAGTCTGCTACCTCAGTAAAACTAGAAAAAAATAGTCTGTCACCACAGATTGAGAAACACTTCTGCAGTCAGGTTTAGGATTATGGATGTGGTTCTAATTGCAGGAAGAAACATTTGAAAGTTCGATGATAGCTGTTGCTCTCATTTAGGATGCTATGTAGACATTGACATTTAGGGGGCATGGAGAATCCCAGCTGTTAGGCTTGCTTAGTTGCTTGGAACAGGAGCACAGGGGATCTCAGATCCTGTATCCAGCTTGGTTTATGATAGTATAGGTGCCTCATCTGTAATCACTTCTCGTATGCAACCTCTACCCGCTCTGAGTAGTAAAGAAGTACCAATCAAATCTCAGAAACACTTGATTTAACTGTGTTAAAGTAATGTTAATAATTGTCATTTAATAAAAGGCTGACCTTCCATGATAAATTATTATTAGCAAAATCATGACTATATGATTACATACATTACTGACCATGTGAAGGGTTAATTTGTCTACATTTTATTTAGAATAATAGACTTTTGGAGCTGTGAAGGACTTGATGTTTTTAACTTAATCTCTGTTAGAGAAAACTCATGAGAAAAGGGAGACCCAGAGAGATTTGAGAGAAAGAACTCATGAAGAGTTTAGGTCTTGGAATTAGATTGTTAAGGGTCAAAGGTCAGTTGTGCCCCTTACCTAATGTTGACCTTAAGTAAGTTACTAAATTTCTCTATGCTTTGGTTTCTTTATCTGTAATAGTTTGGTGATAATAATTATGATATTTACTTTATTAGGGCACTTGTAATGATTGAATGAAATAATCCATGAAACCTGGTAGGCACTTTGCCTGTGTTAGATATTTTTATGACTATGATGAGGATGATGGTGTGGTGGCAGTGATGGAGGTCCTTTGACTTATCCATTTGGTGAGTGGCAGAATTGGCAGTAGAAACCTGGAGCATTGTCTGTCAGTGTGGTGATATGTTCCTCTCTACTCTGGTTATCCTTTCCCACTCAAGTGCTGACTCATGCACAGTCATGGACTGACCTTCACATACTGATTCCTTTCTTCAAATGCTCACATCTTCAAAAAACACTAAATCCTATTCCCAAGCACACCCAAATTCTCTCAGCTGAGTATCAACCTCACAAGTTGAGTAGATGCCTCACCTTGTGTAGTACAATTATCTGGGGTTAGAAAGGAAACTGAAGCCTCATGAACATGCTATTGGAATAGGCTTATTCCATTTCTGAGACATATTTGAAAGCAAGTTTTCAGTCTTTAAATTATAGTGTACTTTGCCAATATATTCAATAAATATATCTGTATATTTAATAAAATATATTATTCTGAGGTTCTCTCAATGCAGTGAGAGATGTGGTTATGGAACCACAACATAAGAAATTGAATAAAAAGAGGGAAAGGAAATTATGTTTCAGCTTGTTCAAAGAAATATGCATTGAGCCCCAGACTTACTGCTTGGCATTATATGTGGCTCTGAGTACACAGTCCTGAGTAAGATAGATACAAGCCTTGCTCTTAACAGAGTTTTAGTCTAGTGGGAAAGGAAAACTTTTACTATACAGCATCCTGACCACAGGAAGAAAAAATTTGTCATGGAAATAAGAAATATTTATTTATTAATTTATGGAAATAATTTTTTAAAAGAAACAGTAACAGAACAACTTAAAAATTAAGAATTAACAAAATCCAACAATTAACAAGAATTAACAAAATTAAAAAAAAAAATAATTATATAAAAGACTTTGGCTCTTAAGGGACATGATCCTGATAAACCTGAGCTCCATCAGTGGCCGTGGCTGAGCTGAGAGCAGAGGACCCATTACCAGAATGGCCTACAGGAAGAGTGCATATTGTATATGGATCACCTTTTCTAGCAACTCCTTTTTTATTTTTTAAAGTAGGCTCTGGGGCACCTGGGTGGCTTAGTTGCTTGAGTGTCTGACTCTTGATTTTGACTCAGGTCAAGATCTCAGTGTTGTGAGATCAAACCCCACATCAGGTTCCAGGCTCAGCATGGAGTCTGCTTGAGATTCTTCCTTCCCTCATCCTCTGTCCCTCCCCTTGCTCTTTCTCTTCAAAATAAATAAAATATAAAAATTTTTTTTTTTAAAAAAAAGGAGGGATCACACCCAGTGTGGAGCCCAACAAGGAGCCCAATGCAAGGCTTGAACTCACAACTTGAAATCAAGACCTAGAGCTGAGATCAAGTATCAGATATTTAACTGACTGAGCCACTCATGCACTCTGTTTTTTGGCAAATTTTGAAAGAAATAACTATAGTGGAGTGGTTGAGACATTCAGCTCTGGAATCATACCACCTGTGTTTGAATCCCAGCCCTCCTACTATCAGCTCTATGACCCTGGTGAAGATATTTAAGTTCTCTGTGTCTCAGTTTCCTCTCCTGTAATATGGGTACCTCATAGGACTAATATGAGAATTAGTGACTTGATTCCCTCAACAATGTCTGACACGTAGTGAGCACTCAATAACTATGGTTATTACCTTTTTTCTGCCGGGGAAAAATGAGGTCTTAAATTGAACAGAAGCACAGAAAATAAAATTACCATTTTTGAATGCCCAAATTTTGTCAATTAAAATAGCACGTCATCTTCAGAATGAAACAGGATGCAACAATAGTCAAACTAAAGGCGGGGGGAAATAATTTCATAGGTGGAAAAGAGAATAGAAAAGCAAAAAGTTGAAAAATATACCTGAAATGTTGGCAAAACAGTTGTCAGTCACAGTGATACAATTTGCTGTGTAAGAGGGAGGAAACTAAAGGCAATGAGCAAAAAATGAAGTGAAAAAAGAATGTCTATGCTTTATCCTAAGTTGGAGGCATTTTGAGTCACATTCTTGTATACAATCAATAACAACCTGAAGTACTGAGATAAATAACAAGTGAAAAAAGTTGTCAATTTCTTTTCATTGCTAAAAAATTATGTTACAAAACTGCTGCAGATTTTACACAGGAGGTTTTGCTCAGAAATTTAGGTCTCCATAAAAAACCATTTGTTGAACCCGTTTTGAATGTATAGTAGTGAGAAAAGGAAGCTGGCTTTTGTCATATCTCAGCAACTAGATAGAATGTTCTGTAGAAGTTAATGAGGAGATTTTGCTTGCCCTAGAGAATTATGTCCTCTTGATCAATAGTTTGCATACTATGACTGCAGCAAATTCTAATAGTAGCTACCATTTATCAAATGCTTACTCTATGCCAGACACATACTAGGTGCATTTTTTAAAAATATTTTATTTATTTACTTGATGGACAGAGATGACAAGTAGGCAGGGGCGGGGGGAACAGGCTCTCTGCTGAGCAGAGAGCCCAATGTGGGGCTTTATCCCAGGCCTCTGGGATCATAACCTGAGCTGAAGGCAGGCACTTAACTGTCTGAGCCACCCAGACGCCTTATTTATTTTTTAAGTAGGCTCTAGGCCCAACATGGGGCTTGAACTCACAACCCTGAGATCAAGAGTCACATGCTTTTCTGACTAAGTCCCCCAAGCACCCCAGCAGTTATATTTTTAGATTAGTCTGGGGCGGTTCATAAGGGCTCTTTTGCCAAGTGTACCTGGACCCTGGCTGGGATTTGCTGATCTGAGGTACAGAGCGTGGTACTCATCCCATCGTGGATCTCTACAAAGAGTGGAGTAAATGAATAAACTAAGACAATGAGTCTAGCGAGGTAGCTTTGTAATTAATGAGTTGTGTGATTTTAAACAAATCACTCGACTTGTCTTTGCCTTAGTGTGCAACCTGAGAACTTTTCAAGCTTTCTTCTGTGATTGGAAGTGATGGCCTGTCTTCCTAGCCTTCCCCCTTAGCGCTGTGAATGTTAAGAGTCAGCCTGCATGGGGAAGAGAGAAGGATGGCCCCAGCACCCCAGCACCTACTCACACATTTATTTTCCTGCTCACTCAGCAGCTCTGTCTTCAGTTTGCATTCTCAGCTCCAGCCTTTGGGCGAGATAGTAAAGCTGGAAATAGAGGCTGGCCCTGGCATGGTGACAGAAGTCTTGAGGCATTTCTTCCTGTCAGAAGATGCTATGTGTGCATAGATACTTTGGCTGAGCTCACGCTGATCCTGGGTCCCTGCCAGACTCTGAAGATACTCACATAAACTTATCTTTGCTCTCAAGCCATGTGTTTGGGAAACTTGGTCTGGACTTTCTTCTATCTAGCAAGTACATGTTCATCAAAAAGAAGATTCCAATGCCAGTCACTAAGAACTAGCAAGAATTATGTGATGAGTCAGGAAAGATTTTGAATTATTATGTCTTGAGGCCTGAATTTAATAAGTTTTCTTTAAGGTGTGGGCTACGTGGGTGGGCCTTTGAGGGAAAAAAAAAAGGAATGATTTTTGATGATAGCAAGTGGCAGAATCAAAATCTTCCTTTGAAAATGG
The DNA here is from genome assembly GCA_003697995.1 of Taxidea taxus jeffersonii. Classification (NCBI taxonomy): domain Eukaryota; kingdom Metazoa; phylum Chordata; class Mammalia; order Carnivora; family Mustelidae; genus Taxidea; species Taxidea taxus. The sequence continues at coordinate 84,118 of ML110712.1, forward strand.
AATTTTTAATGACTTCTATATTTACCATTTCTGGTTGTGGGTGAAGGGAGAAATCTGATATAAGTTAAACTGAAGTCATTAAGAATATGCTGGCCTTTAGTCCTTCTGGGGAGGTTACTTTGTCTCTTAATGCTTGACAAAGCCCTGTCTTTTTTTTTTTTTTTTTAAGATTTTATTTATTTATTTGACAGACAGAGATCACAAGCAGGCAGAGAGGCAGGCAGAGAGAGAGGAGGGAAGCAGGCTCCCCGCTGAGCAGAGAGCCCGATGTGGGGCTCGATCCCACGACCCTGGGATCATGACCTGAGCCGAAGGCAGCGGCTTTAACCCACTGAGCCACCCAGGTGCCCCGAAAGCCCTGTCTTTTAATAGAAAACTGTAAGTAACGCCAGAAGCCGCAGACTGGCTGGGTCCACATGGATGCTTCATTCTGTTTAGATGAACAGTAAGTATTGCAGTGTCTTGGCAGAGGCAGCCAGTGCTCACTCTGCTTGTCCATTGGCATTTAAAAATAAGGACTATGTGGTAGGATAAGTTTTTAAACCAGTGACTCCTAGTTCTTGGAGACTGATAGCATTTGATAAGCCAGTAAGTCAGTGCTGGGCTCAGAACACTATCCACATATTTTAACCAAGGCTCACAAACTACCAGTGCTATTTAGTTAACCATATTCACATTTCCTGTTTTCCTTTCCTTGGTTATTCCTGTGGACTAATTTTAATTAGCATTATTTTGCATATGGTAACTGAATAACTAAGGGTAATGACAGAAACAGGCTAACCCTGATGTGGCATAGTTTCAGACGACAACAGGATGAACTAGGATTTATTTACTATGTAGCAGTTTTTGAAGTGGACTTGACCCTCCCCAGCACTGGGCTAGGTAGGCATTAGTTATGCTATCCTGATAACTAGGGCAGGGAGGTTGTGTTTATTAGCTCAGGAAAGAAGTGGGACAGAGCCTTGACCCAGAGCTCCTGAGCAAGTTCCAAGCTTGTATCTTTCACCATGCTGTCTCTAGAACTGTTTGAAACAACACTTGTCTTATTTTTCTTAGAGAGTTTCAGTTGAGGTGTGAGTAGTTCAAAGTGTGTAGAGAATATAAAGAATGTTGACTGAAAGCTAACCTCCTCTCATGTCCCCAGTGGGCATCTCTTTTACCTTCCACTGTCACAAGTGAGTTAGAGTGTGCTTTGGAAGGAAAGGCACCTTGGCTATATAAATTCTCTTTTCCCACTTACATTTGTTTTTTCATACCATTCCCCTTTTGAGATATTGCTTCTTTTTTCTAATCTTTTTGCTTTTATACTTTTTCTTTTTGCTGTTTATTGTTACCAATCTCCCTTTATCTTTGTACCCGCTTAGTCCAGTTCTACTTTCAGAATCATTTTATTATTTTCTGTGGTCATATTGTTTCAATAAAACCTCACAAATTAGGTCTTGAAGGGCTAGGTCTTTCAAGTTACGTGTGGGCTAAGGAAGATGTCTGAGTGTGTGGTTGGTTAAATAAATCTGAGCTACTCTGCCTTGAGCCTTGGAATAGAAACCAAGATACTCTGATGATTGTTAATGTAAAATGAAAAGAACAAGAAATGAGTCCAGAATAACTCTGCCATCATCCTAGGTTTTGTGACAGCATGTGAAAGGAGCATATTGTCACATTATTAGTAGTTCATTGTGCTTCACCGCTAAGCAGTGTTTCATTGCAGGAATTTATCACAATTCATGTATCCATTTTTCAGTCTGTAGACATTTGGGCTGTTTCTACATTTGTTTAAAATAAATAAAGCTACTATAAACATTCAGAAATGGGTCTTTTGGAGACAATCTGTTTTTGTTTTTCCAGAACAAATACCTAGGAGTGAATATTTCACTTTATAAGAAGCTTCTAAATAGCTTTCCAAAGGACCTGTACCATTTTGATTTCCTCCAGCAAAAAATGAGAACTCATGTCACTTTGCATCTTACTGGCATGTGGAACTGTCAGCCTTTTTAATTTTAGCCATTCTAATAAGTCTGTATCTCACTGTGAATTTTTTAAAAATTTATTTATTTTAGAGAGAGAAAGAGAGAGAGAGAGCGTGAGCAGGGGGAGGGCAGATGGAGAGGGAAAGGGAGACAATCTCAAGCAGATTCTGTGCAGAGTCTGTTGTGGGGTTTGATCCCATGACCAAGAGATCACGATGTGGACCTAAACCAAGAGTCAGATGCTCAACCCACTGAGCCAGCCAGGTGCTGCTGCCACTGTGGTTTTAATTTGGTTTTTCCTAATGAGCACTGATGTTGGGGCATTTTTCATGTACTTTTTTGCCATCTATGTATCTCTTTTTGGCAAAATGTCTATTTAAATATTTTCCTTGTTTTCTTTTTAACTGAATTTTTTTTATCTCCCTGAAGTATAAGAGTTCTTTATATGATCTGAATACAACTCCTTTATTGCAAATATTTTCTCCTTTATTTTTTTTAATTTTCTTGTCTTCTAAAAATTTAGTTTTTAATTTTGAAGTATCAGTTATCAGTTTTTTCTATTAATTTTTGTGCTTTTTTGATGCCCTTAAGAAACTTTTGCCTAAATCAAGTCAGAAAGATTTTCACCTATGTTTTCCTCTAAAACTATAAAACCTTTACCTTATGATCCATTTCAGGTTAATTCTTTTTTTTTTTTTTTTTAAAGATTGTATTTATTTATTTGACAGACAGAGATCCCAAGTAGGCAGAGAAGCAGGCAGAGAGAGAGGAGGAAGCAGGCTCCCCGCTGAGCAGAGAGCCCGATGTGGGGCTCGATCCCAGGACCCTGAGATCATGACCTGAGCCGAAGGCAGAGGCCCAACCCACTGAGCCACCCAGGTGCCCCCATTTCAGGTTAATTCTTAAATATGGTGTAAGATAAGTGTTATGAATAAGGATTCTCTCCCTCCCTTACTTCCTCCCTCATTTTTTTCCCTCCCTCATCTTATTTGCCTTCTTTCCATATGGATGTCCAGTTGTTCAAGTATTATTGTTAAAAAATGATCATTTATCAGGGTGCCTGGCTGGCTCGGTCTGAAGAGCATGTAACTCTTGATCTTGGGGTTGTAAATTTGAGCTCCTTGTTGGGTACAGAGATGACTTAAATAAGTAAAACTTTAAAAAATTATCATTTTTCTAGATGAATAGATAAAGAAGATGTGGAATATATATATATATGCATATATATTTATTTATACAATGGAATATTACTTGGACATAAAAGAGAATGAAATCTTGCCATTTGCAACAACATGGATGGATTTAGAGCTTATAATGCTAAGTTAAATAAGTTAGCCAGAGAAAGACAAATACCATATGATATCACTCATATGTATAATTTAAGAAACAAATGAATGAAGGAAAAAAAAGAGAAAAACTAAAAAACAGACTTCTTAACTATAGAGAACAAACTGATGGTTACCAGAGGGCTGGTAGTAGGGTAATGAGTGAAATAGGTGATGGGGATTAAGAGTATGATGAACACTAAGTAGTATATAGAATTTTAGATATATAGTATCTAAAATTCTAAAATATAGTAGAATCACTATATTGTACACTCAAAACTAATATGGGGGAGAAGTTAAGTTGGCAGGGTAGTAGGGGGAGTCTGAGCTTGCCTTGTCCCTCGGACACAGCTAGATCAACATTAAATCATTTTGAACAACTAGGAAATCAATCTGAGGAATATGAAAACAATCTGCACAATTGGAGGCAGAAAATGTGGCAGATGAAGGTTAGGAGATGTGAATATTGGGAGAAGAAAGCCATGGTGCTGTGATGGGGAGTGAGCACTTTTTATGAAGGAAAGTCAGGGAGAGAGGGAAAGAGCAGGAGAGAGAGTGGTGCATAGGGTTTGCACAGTATGCCCCAGTGTGGGGATCCCCTGAAATGCAATGGAAGAGAACGCTTCCCTTCCTGGAGTACATTTGGAAGAGGGTATGTTGCCTCTCCAAGGACAAAAGGCATGCCAAGCTCCACTGAGCAGCCACTCGACAACAGGGGACACAGGCACACAGGAGGGCAGATAACCTGGTTGCAGCTTTTCATTGTATGTCTCGGTAGACTCCAGCCACTGTGAGACTGCTTTTCTGGGACAGAACGGTGCTGGGTGCAACTTGAGGCTCTCCTCTGGGGGAGGGGAATGGGTCCTCACTGTACCAGGCCCTTTAAGACTTGAAGTTTTGAATCTAGCTGCTGGCCAGAGATAAAACACAGTGAGATCTGTGGCACCAGGGTACTGTTGGTCCAGACACAGACAGGTTGAGAACAGGGATCTGAGGAAAGCCTGGGACACAAGAAAGGAGCTTGTTTGCTTTACTGTGAGGGCCTTCTAAACAGCCATGGCAGGAAAGTCCCCTACCCAGGGATGAGAGGGCAGGATGATTCCATCTTCCACTCCCCTGCCCATCAGCACAGTTAGACTTGGAAGAGAAACACAGTGCCTTCAGTGGAGGCTGGAGTAATTTACAACAAACCCCGCCCCCTGCAGCTAGCAGGGACATTTTTACAAGGGCAGGTCGGACTGAGCTAACAGGTCCCCTGCATGTACCAAATCTGCTTATCACAGAGTGCTCCAAAGTGTCAGCTTCAGTTCCAGTGCAAATAGGACCAGGCTTTCTTTTTTTCCTTTTTCTTTAATTTTAAAAAATTTTTAAACTTTTTATATATATTTTTTTTTTTTTTTTTTTTTGGTAGCAGGTTTATAGGTTTTTTTTTTTTTTTCATTTGATGGTTGGTTTGTTTCCTTTTCTCATTTTTTGGATCACTCTTCTTCTTCTTCTTGCTATTCTTTTTTCCTTCTATCTTATCCTTTGGAATCAGGCTTATAGTTTTTTCTTTGTCTTTTTAAAAAATTTTAAAAAGATTTTAATTATTTGACAGAGAGAGGCAGCCAGAGAGGGAACACAAGCAGGGGGAGTGGGAGTGGGAGAAGTAGATTCCCTGCTGAGCAGGGAGCCTGATGTGGGGCTCAATCCCAGGACCCTAAGATCATGACTCAAGCCGAAGGCAGAACCCAATGACTGAGCCACCCAGGCACCACTTTTTATCTCTTTGTTTACTTTTTGGTTCCTTTTCCTTTTTTCTTGGATCAGGCTTGTCTTTCTTTTCTTTCTTTTTTTTTTTTTAAATAAGGCTTATCTTAAAGCACACCTAGTTAAAGGTCCAACACTCCCCACTGCAAGCAAGGAGGAACTCTGTAGAGGACTCTGCTATGTGAAAGAGTAGTGAAAACACAACAGCAGAGTGCATACAATCATACACCAGAAACACTTCTTGAAACACCAGGCCCTGGATAGTATATGACCACTTAATATAGTATTACTCTCAGGAACAGGAAAAATAACAAACCTCCATAATATGGAAAAGACAGAAACCTAGACATGACAAGATGAAGGCATTCTTCCCAAAAGAAAGATTAAGAAATCACAGCCAGGGATTTGCTCAAAGCAGATATAAGCAATATATCTGAACAAGAATTTAGAATAATAGTCATAAGAACACTAGCTGCGCTTCAAAGAAGGATAGAAGACACCAGAGAAACCCTGGCTGCAGAGTTAAAAGACCTAAAAACTAGTCAGGCTGAAATAAAAAATGCTACAATTGAGATGCAAAACCAACTAGGTGTAATCACAAGGAGAATGGAAGAAGCAGAGAAGAGAATAGGTGATATAGAAGATAAAATTATGGAAAATAAGGTGAAAAGAAGAGGGAAAGAAAACTATTAGATCACAAATATAGACTTAGGGAAATCAGCGATTCCACATAGAGCAATAATATCCATATCATAGGAGTCCCAGAAGAAGAGCAGGAAAAAGGGACAGAAGGTTTATTTAGACAAATTATAGTTGAGAACTTCCCTAATCTGGGAAGGGAAACAGACATTAAAGTCCAAGAGGCACAGAGAATTCCCCCTCAAAATCAACAAAATAGGTCAAAAACAAAACATATCATAGTGAAACTTGCAAAATAACAAAGATAAGAGAGAATTCTGAAAGCAGTTAGGGACAAAGGTCCTTAACCTATAAGAGTAGACACAGAAGGCTATCAGCAGACCTGTCCACAGAAACTTAATAGGCCAGTAAGGAGTAGCATGATATACTCAATGTGCTAAATGGGAAAAACATGCATGCAAGAATACTTTTTCCAGCAAGGATGTCATTCAGAATAGAAGGAGAGATAAAGAGTTTCCAAAACAAGCAAAAACTAAAGGAGTTTGTGAATACTGAACCAGCTCTGCAGGAAATGTTAAAGGGAACCCTTTGGGAAAGAGAGCAAAAGCAGCAAAAACTAGAAAGGAACAGAGACAATCTATAGGAACAGTAAATTTAATGTAAATGTAATACAATGTACAATTACATTTTATTACAATGTAATTGTATATTACAAAGTAATACAATGGCACTAAATTAATCTCTATCAGTAATTACTCTGAACGTAAAAGGACTCATAAAGACATAGGGTGTCAGAATGGATAAAAAAATAAGACCCATTGGTATACTGCTTACAAGAGACTCATTTTAAACCCAAAGACTGGAGGAGTCAAGATGGCAGAGAAGTAGCAGGCTGAGACGACATCAGGCAGCAGGAGATCAGCTGGATAGCCTATCAAACCATTCCGAACACCTACGAATCCAACAGGAGATCGAAGAGAAGAAAAACAACAATTCTAGAAACAGGAAATCGACCACTTTCTACAAGGTAGGACCAGCGGAGAAGTGAATCCAACGAGACGGGAAGATAGACCGCAGGGGGAGGGGCCGGCTCCCGGCAAGCGGCGGAGCACAAAATCAGGACTTTTAAAAGTCTGTTCCATGGAGGGACATCGCTCCAGAGGCTAAACTGGGGTGAAGAACTCGCGAGGACAGCGTGGACTCAGGTCCCACAGGGTCACAGAAGGATCGGGGGTATCTGAGTGTTGCAGAGCTCACAGATATTAGAGCAGGGAAACCGGCTGCGGAGACAGAGCCGAGGTTTCCTAGAGCTGTGGTCTGTGACACGGGCCGGTGCTCTGTGCGAGGGGTCCCCACAAGATCCGGGGAGACTCCGACCCGGGAGAGCTCAGGGATCTACGGGGTTCGGAGACTCCAGGTGGGACTCTGCCAGAGACAGAGACGCTTGGTCACAGGCTGGGTGAGCTCGGAGCGCTCCCAGAAGCCAGTGAGACGGGACTGATTACGCACGATTTTCTCCGAGCGCGGTCTCCGAGCGCGAACAGAGGCTGGGGAGACGGGAGTGATTAAACGCTTTTCTCTGAAGGCGCACTGAAGACTGGGGCCCCTAGCTCTCGGCTCCTCTGAACCGGAGATTGGGAGGCCGCCATTGTGATTCCCGTCCTCCGGAACTCTACGGAAAGCATTCAGGAAACAAAAGCTCCCGAAAGCGAACCTGAGAGGATTACTTAGCCCGGCCCCTGGTAAGGGCGGTGCAATTCCGCCTGGGGCAAAGACACTTGAGAATCACTACAACAGGCCCCTCCCCCAGAAGATCAAAGAAATCCAGCCAAGACCAAGGTCACTTAACAAGGAGAACAGCGGATTCTTACCTGGACAAAATGACAAGGCGGGAAAACTCACCACAAAAAAAAGAACAGGAGGCAGGACCGAAGGCTAGGGACCTAATCAATACAGACATTGGTAATATGTCAGATCTGGAATTCAGGATGACAATTCTCAAGGTTCTAGCCGGGCTCGAAAAAGGCATGGAAGATATTAGAGAAACCCTGTCAGGAGAAATAAAAGCTCTTTCTGGAGAAATAAAAGAAGTAAAGTCTAATCAAGTTGAGATAAAAAAAGCTATTAATGAGGTGCAATCAAAAATGGAGGCTCTTACTGCTAGGATAAATGAGGCAGAAGAAAGAATTAGTGATATAGAAGACCAAATGACAGAGAATAAAGAAGCTGAGCAAAAGAGAGACAAACAACTACTGGACCACGAGGGGAGAATTCGAGAGATAAGTGATACCATAAGATGAAACAACATTAGAATAATTGGGATTCCAGAAGAAGAAGAAAGAGAAAGAGGAGCAGAAGGTATACTGGAGAGGATTATTGTAGAGAATTTCCCTAATATGGCAAGGGGAACAAGCATCAAAATCCAGGAGGTGCAGAGAATACCCCTCAAAATCAATAGGAATCGGTCCACACCCCGCCATCTAATAGTAAAATTTACAAGTCTTAGCGACAAAGAGAAAATCCTGAAAGCAGCACGGGACAAGAAGTCTGTAACATACAATGGTAAAAATATTAGATTGGAAGCAGACTTATCCACAGAGACCTGGCAGGCCAGAAAGAACTGGCATGATATATTCAGAGCTTTAAACGAGAAAAACATGCAGCCAAGAATACTTTATCCAGCTAAGTTATCACTGAAAATAGAAGGAGAGATAAAAAGCTTCCAGGACAAACAAAAACTGAAAGAATTTGTAAACACCAAACCAGCTCTACAGGAAATATTGAAAGGGGTCCTCTAAGCAAAGAGAGACCCTAAAAGTATTATCAGAAAGGAACAGAGACAATATACAGTAACAGTCACCTTACAGGCAATACAGTGGCACTAAATTCATATCTCTCAATAGTTACCCTGAACGTAAATGGGCTAAATGCCCCAATCAAAAGACACAGGGTTTCAGAATGGATAAAAAAACAAAACCCATCAATATGCTGCCTACAAGAAACTCATTTTAGACCTGAAGACACCTCCAGATTGAAAGTGAG
>RCUC01164804.1:0-73482 GCA_003697995.1 Taxidea taxus jeffersonii
GCTTAACCAACTGAACCACCCAGGTGTCCCAACAGTGACCTTTTTTATTGAAAGACTATTTGGTAGGGGATTTTCATTTTCTCTGCATGTTTTTTTATCATAATACGTATTATATATCTTATTTAAAAAGTAAGGATATTTAAAAAAAAAAAAAGTAAAGATATTTCCAGAAGGAAGAAGTTTAAGAAGTCACTCCTTAAATAACCAAAACATTGAATCTAGGAACAGAGAAGTGCTTTCAAGAGGAAGAAAAGCTTCTGGAAACATTCTGTATGTTTTTCCTTTCCTTCCTGCCAAAATCACCCCCCTCAAAAATTCTTATCCAAGCCCTAAAATTATGATTTTACTCAAAATCATAATCCTCTATTAAGAAAAAAATTTTTCTGAATAAAATAGTATTTTATTTTTTAATTTTTTAAAAAAATTTTATTTCTTTATTTTAGAGTTAGAGAGAATGCAAACAGGGAGGGGAGGAGAGGAGAGGGCGATGGGGAGGAAGGAAGAAAGAATCTCAAGGACTCTCAGGAAGACTCCGAATAGAGTGCAGAGCCTGATGCAGGGCTTGATCTCAGGGCCCTGAGATGATAACCTGAGCTGAAACCAAGAGTCAGATGCTTAACCAACTGAATCACCCAGGCACTCCAAGAAAAGAGTGTTTTAAATCATTTTCAAATTTTATAAAACAACCAAGTGTTTTAGAAATGTTCAGATATAAACTTCATAAACAAACAATTTAAATAAATACAGCAAGCAAAACTGAAAAAAACAATTCTTGAGTTGAAGATGTAATCAGGTATACCTTGTGGTGGAAAAAGGCTCTTGAACAAATAAGATTTTAAAGCTTAGATAAAAAGTTAAAATACGGGGCGCCTGGGTGGCTCAGTGGGTTGAGCCTCTGCCTTCAGCTCGGGTCATGGTCTCAGTGTCCTGGGATCAAGCCCCGAATCAGGCTCTCTGCTCAGCAGGGAGCCTGCTTCCTCCTCTCTCTCTCTGCCTGCCTCTCCGCCTACTTGTGATCTGTCTGTCAAATAAATAAATAAAATTTTAAAAAGTTAGAATACTATTTTTTAAGATTTTATTTATTTATTTAGCAGAGAGAAAGAGAGCACAGGCAAGGGAAGAGCCAGAGGGAGAGGGAGAAGCAAGCTCCCTACTGAGCAGGGAGCCTGATATGGGACTCAATCCCAGGACCCTGAGATCATGACCTGAGCCAAAGGCAGATGCTTAGCCAAATGTGCCACCCAGGTGTCCCAAAAGTTAAAATACTATTAAGCCCAAGAAAATTTAATTTACCAAACTTATAAAAAATAGATCTTACCAGCAAAAGTGCTCAATGAACAGAAACATTAAAAATCCTGAAGGTAACTGAATGGGTGCCACAACACCTGAAATGAAATCCTGTCATATGTAGCAGAAGCTGTGGAAAATGCCTTCTAGTGGTAGATGACACACTTACCATCTGCTTCATCAAGTCAGACAAACTTGGCTTTATTAACAGAGGCAGAACAGATTGTGGTGGGGGGTAGGTGGTGGGTGGTGGGGGGGAATGCCAACATTACAAAGTTATTCTCTGTTCTTTTTTCAAGATCTTAATTAGACTGGTATCTTCTGAAAAATGTGAGGAAAAATAAGCTTTTTAAACCTGTAATGCATTTTATTAACCTCCAAAGTATCCTTACCAGTAAGGCATTCTTTTCTTTCCATTTGAATTACAGAACACTTAGCTCTTAGGAGAACTGAAGAACTTTAATGCAAGGAAAACATGACTAATACTTGTGGAAAAAATACTCAATAGTCCATTGCTAAAGGTACTGTAATAAAAATTCAAAGAAAGACTGAGCATTATGAAACAGGTAAACAGAACCACCTTCAAGGAGCTTAAAATCTAGATAACCCATTTAAGAAGATGTGATTTTAGTCTTATTATTCAGTTGTGTCTGAAGTATAAAGGCATCTTTTGGATTCATTAGAGATGAGAGTTCAGGGGCACCTGGGTGGCTCAGTGTAAGCCTCTGCCTTCAGCTCAGGTCATGATCTCAGAGTCCTGGGATCGAGCCCCATATTGGGCTCTCTGTTCAGTGGGGAGCCTGCTTCCTCCTCTCTCTCTGCCTACTTGTGATCTCTCTCTCTCTGTGAAATAAATAAATAAAATCTTTAAAAAAAAAAAGAGAGATGAGAGTTCAAATTCAGTAGATGTTCCAACAATGAATCCTAATCATCTTACATGGGTCAATAGTAGTTTTTAATGTACGACATGACCCTGTCAAAAGACCATACATCCTGGGGCACCTGGGTGGCTCAGTGGGTTAAAGCCTCTGCCTTTGGCTCAGGTCATGATCCCAGGGTCCTGGGATTGAGCCCCGCATCAGGCTCTCTGCTCAGCAGGGAGCCTGTTTCCTCCTCTCTCTCTGCCTGCTTCTCTGCCTGCTTGTGATCTCTGTCTGTCAAAAAAATAAATAAAATCTTTAAAAAAAAAAAAAAAAGACCATACATCCTAAAGCAGTCTCGAAGTTCAGCCAGTTGTGACACACAGCTGAGGCAAATATAACACACTGAGTAAGCAAAGAGAGATAATAAGATACATTAAGATTAATGGGGGAGTATTCCAAAAAAATAAAAGATGAAGGAAAATTCATTCTTATGAAGCCAGCATTGCCCTGACACCAAATCCAGATAAAGACACTACAAAAAAAGAAAACTAAAGCCACTATCTCTGATGAACACAGATGTAAAAATCCTCAACAAAATATTAGCAAACCAAATCCAAGACTACATTTAAAAAGTCATTCACCCCTACCAAGTGGGATTAACCCAGGGATGCAAAGGTGGTTCAATATGCATAAATCAATCAATGTGATATATCACATTAACAAGAGAAACAACAAAAACCATACGATAATCTCAACAAATACACAAAAAGCATTTTGACAAAGTATAATATGCATTCATGATAAAAACCCTCAACAAAGTCGGTCTGGAAGGAACATAACTCAACAAAATAAAGGCTGTATATGTATGAATAAATAAATAAATAAATAAATAAATAAATAAATGAAGGCTGTATATGAAAAACCCATAGCTAACATCATGCTCAATAGTGAAAACCTGAGAGATCTTCCTCTAAGATCAGGAACAACACATGGATGTCCACTCTCACTTGTATTCAACATAATACTCTAAGTCCTAGCCACAGCAATCAGACAAGAAAAAGAAATAAAAGGTATTCAAATTGGTAAGAAAGAAGTAAAATTTTCCCTATTTGCAGATGACATAACACTATCTATAGAAAACCCTACAGAGTCTATAAAAAAAACTACTAAACTGATAAATGAATTCAGTAAAATCACAGCATACAAAATTAATATACAGAAATTTGTTGCATTCCCATATACTAATAATGAGGTAGCAGAAAGAGAAATTAAGAAAATAATCCCATTTACAATTGCACCAAAAAGAATAAAATACCTAAGAATAAGCTTAACCAAGTAGGTGAAATAACTATACTCTGAAAATTATAAAACACTGATAGGAACACCTGGGTGGCTCAGCTAAGCATCTGCCTTCAGCTCAAGTCATCATTTCAGGGTCCTGGAGTTGAATCCTGTACTGGGCTCCTTGCTCAGCAGGGAGCCTGCTTCTATCTCTGCCTGCCTGCTGCTCCCCCTGCCTTGCACTCCATGACAAATAAATAAAATCTTTTTTAAAACCCCAAAAACAAAAAACACTGACAAAAAAGTCTGAAGGTGATACAAACAAATAGAAAGATATTTCATGCTCGTGAACTGGAAGAATTAATGTTGTCAAAATGTCCACAGTACCCAATGCAATCTCAAATTTTATGCAATCCCTATCAAAATACCAACATTTTTTCACAGAACTAGAACATAAAAACCTAACATTTGCATGAAACCACAAAAAGATCCTGAATAGCTAAAGCAATCTTGAAAGAGAAGAAGAAAGCTGGAGGTATTGCAATTCCAGATTTCAAGATACACTACAAAGGTATAGTAATTAAAACAGTACGGTACTGACACAAAAACAGACACATAGATCAATGGAAAAGAATGGAGAGTCCAAAAATAAACCCATGTTTTTATGGTCAATTAATCTATGACAAAGGAGGCACGCATATACAATGGAAAAAAAGGCCATCTCTTCACTAATCTGTGCTAGTAAAACTGGATAGTTACATGCAAAAGAATAAAATGGGACCACTTTGTTGCAGCCTACACAAAAATAAACTCAAATGGATTAAAGACCTAAATGTGAGGAGCACCTGGGTGGCTCAGTGGGTTAAAGTCTCTGCCTTCAGCTCAGGTCATGATCCCAGGATCCTGGGATCGAGCCCTGAGGAATTGAGGAATTGGGCTCTCTGCTCAGCAGGGAGCCTGTTTCCTCCTCTCTCTCTGCCTGCTTGTGATCTCTGTCTGTCAAATAAATAAATAAAATCTTAAAAAAAAAAAAAAAGACCTAAATGTGAGACATGAAACCACAAAACTCCTCAAAGAAAACATAGGCAGAAACTTCTTTGACATCAACCATAGAAACATTTTCTAGATTCGTCTCCTGAGGCAAGGGAATCAAAAGCAAAAATTAAACTATTAAAACTATACCTAAATAAAAAGCTTTTGCACAGTGAAGGAAACCATCAACAAACAAAAAAAGGCAACCTACCAAATAACATATGCAAATGACAGATCTGATAAGGAGGCAATATCCAAATATATAAAGAACTTATACAACTCAACACACACAAAAAAGCCCAAATAATCCAATTTAAAAATAGGCAGAGGACATGCCATATGCATTTTTCCAAAGAAGACATACAGATGGCAAACAGACACATGAAAAAAAAGTTCATCACGAATCATCAGGAAATGCAAATCGAAACCACAATAGAAATATCACTTTACACCTGCCAAAATGGCTAAAATCAAAAACATAAGAAATGAGAAGTGCTGGTGAGGATGTGGAGAAAAAGGAACTCTTGTGCACTGTTGGTGAAAGTGCAAACTGGTGCAGGCACTCTTGAGAAGAGTATGCAGGGTCCTCAAAAATTAAAAATAGAATTGCCATATAATCCAGTAATTCCACTGGTGGGCATTTACCCAAAGAAAAGAAAAACACTAATTCAAAAAGATATATGCACCCCTATATTTACTGCAAGAATCACCAAGATACAGAAGCAACCTAAATGCCCATCAATGGATGAATGGATAAAGAATATGTGCTGTACACACACACACACACACACACACACACACACACACACAGGAATATTATTCATCATAAAAAAGAGTGAAATTTTGACACTTGCAAGAACACAAATGGACCTAAAGGGTATAATACTAAGGGAAATAAGTCAGTCAGAGAAAGACAAATACCATATGATCTCACTCATATGTGGAATTTAAGTAACAAAGAAAAAAACCAAAAGACTCTTAAACATAGAGTACAAACTGGTGGTTGCCAGAGGAGGTGGGTGGGGGAATAAGCGTAACAGGTAAAGGAAATTATGTTTATTGAATGATGAGCACTGATTAATGCATGGAATTGCAGAATCACTGTATTGTACAACTGAAGCTAATGTAACACTGTGTTAATAATACTTCAATAAAAAAAGAGTATGTGAAGGAAATCAATGACAAGAAGAAAAGAATCTACAAAAAAATACTTTTTATAAATAATTTTAGCAGTTCATTTGTCTCATTTAGAGAAGGGTAGGCATCTTGGAATATGTATTAATGTACTATTGTTAATTCAATTCAATTACATGCATTTTAATATATATTTTATGAGAATTATATTTCATTTGACCATGTCCAGATACAGATCCATTAAACAGCCAAATTTTACTCTGAACAAATTCAATGGATTTCAGACTGTTTCAGACTTAAAATTAGTCTGTAACATACAAATGGATAATGACGTGCTATTAACTACTTATATACTACAGAATGGTCACATGATTCGTTCAAATAAACATGGTGAGTGCAGGTATGCACTGTATAAACTGCTGGTGATATAGTTGGGACAGGGGAAGGAAGAGACAACAAAATATATTTCCTAGTGGCACAGAGCTTATACTCTAGAAGAGAAGACAACAATAAATAAAGATAGAAATAACTGTTTTAATACAATTATGATAAATGCTACAAACAGAAAGCATACTGTGAGAGCATTTCCTTCGGAGGTTTGATCTTGTCTGGAAGGTTTCCTTAAAAAAAGTGATATTTAAGGGCACCTGGGTGGCTCAGTGGGTTAAAGCCTCTGCCTTCAGCTATGGTCATGATTCCAGGGTCCTCGAATCGAGTCCTGCATCAGGCTCTCTGCTCCGCGGGGAGCTTGCTTCCTCCTCTCTCTCTGCCTGCCTCTCTGCCTACTTGTGATCTCTGTCTGTCAAATGAATAAATGAAATCTTTTATAAAAAAGTGACATTTAAACTGACAGCTGAAAGGTATATAGAAGATGGCCAAGCAAAGAATAGAGAAGGATGCTTCCCTAGAGAGCACACAAAGGTCAGAAAGCAGTCAAGAGTCTGGCATGATTTTCAAGGCTCTAAAAAGCCATCAGTATGATGGTGGGAACAACCTGGGGCTACAGTGCCATATCCTACAGTCTTACCACATTAAGGATTGTGGTCTTTACCCTAGGAGCAACAGGAGTCATGAAAGCATTATGAAAGTAATACGTTTGGGGGACCCTGGCCCCTGTGAAAACACAGGATTAGAGGATGTTTTCAGACTCCTATCAGGTTCCAGAGGCAAGAAGATGCTAACTTGGCTTAGAGGCAGTGAAGAAGCAGAGAAATGGACTTTACCCCTAAGATCTCAGCTTCTTTCTATGATCTTGAAGATGGCTAGAATCCTACAATTCTAAAAGTGTTTAAGTTTGTATTTTAATCTATGCACATACAGGTAGGACCATCCTTTCTATACATATCTAAAGTGTCTTCCCCATGTTATAGGGCATTTGACATAATTAACTGTTGCCTCCTTCTTGAATTTTTTTCCCTTCTGATTTCTCTTGTGTCACCTTCTCCTGTTTTCCATCTATCTTAGTGGCCACTCCTTCTCAGTGGCTTCTCCCCATTTTTCCCTCCACTTCTTAATGTTCGAGAATTCTGGAATTTCATCCTAAAACCCATTCCCTTCTCAAGCATACATTTTCTCCCTTGTTAATTTCACCCAGCCCCTTAACTTTAAACACCATCTTTTGCCTAATGAAAACAAACTTTGAATCCTTAACTCTGACCTCTCCAGGGAACTCATCTTACTCTATTTGATTTCTTAAACAAAATGCATACTTTGATCTAGCCACTACACTCCAGCATTCTGCTGTATTTTAATAAGACCTGCTAATTCCTATCCCAGAGCATTTACACTTGGTGTCCCATTGGCCAAAAATACCCTTTCTTCTGAACTTCATATGGTTGATCCCTTCCAATTATTCAGTTCTCAAAGCTACTTCCCCAGAAAAGTATTCTCTAAAGATCATCCACTCTAATAGACACAAAGTGACACTACTACATCATCCTGTCTTAATTTTCTGAACAGTATTTATTAATACATGATTTTTTTGTCTTTCCTCGCTACAAGTCAAGTTGTAGAGCAACTTGATAGCAACCTTGTCTATTCTCTTTATCACAAGACTGCCAACACAGAGAACAGCTCAGGGTGTGTGGTATCCAAAAAAAATTTGCTAAATATGTGAAGGTTGTTAATTTCAAGTAAAATTTCAAATTAGTTTTTCTTCAAAAATGCACTATGAACTAGAGAAAGACAAATTTTATATGTATATGCAGATATAAAATATACATAAATATGAGAGTCTATCATGATGTGAATACAACTATGAGAAGATTCTTATATGCTTTTATGAATTACTGGAGTTCTGAAGTACATTTTCTTTGATAAATTTTCTATGATAAAAGGTACCTCAGACAATATATATGTCAAAATACATGTTTTAAGGAAGACCTGACTGTATACAATAGTGCCATTAATTTTATTTGAAAGAGGGCAGTGGAAAACATACTTTGAATGCAGCACAGCCTGCACAACAGAGCCCAAGCTGATGTCAGGGCAACAACCAACTGGGAATATTATACAGCTGCATTCCAGTATGAACCAGAGTAACTCTCTGATCACACTGAACTGGTCCTATAGTAAACCAACATGGCCTCACCTATGACAGATTCATTAAATCAAAGCAATGACCAACCTTACTAATCATCTGTGAGTATATGGTAACCCTAAGAAACGTGAGTAACAAAAAGAACCAATCTGTAGGTATGGCAGGTTTTTTCATGGTTAAGTTTTAGGAGTAGTGGGATGCTATTTTTTAACGATCAAATCTTTAAAAGTTACTGCCTAGTTTTATAGACCAAAGGTAAGAATCATACTCTTTTTTAAACATTTCTTCC
The DNA here is from genome assembly GCA_003697995.1 of Taxidea taxus jeffersonii. Lineage (NCBI taxonomy): Eukaryota > Metazoa > Chordata > Mammalia > Carnivora > Mustelidae > Taxidea > Taxidea taxus. The sequence continues at coordinate 8,426 of RCUC01164804.1, forward strand.
TGTGATTCTGATAAGCTTTCCTCTCATTTTATTTTTTTTAAGATTTTATGTATTTATTCGACAGAGAGATCACAAGTAGGCAGAGAGGCAGACAGAAGAGAGGGGAAAGCAGGCTCCCCACTGAACAGAGAGCCCAATGTGGGACTCGATCCCAGGACCCTGAGATCATGACCCGAGCTGAAGGCAGAGACTCAATCCACTGAGTCACTCAGGCACCCCAAGTTTTCCTTTTATTAGCCACACTTTTCAGATATTATGGAAAATTCTTCCTACATCTCTACATTCTACCCAGAAATGTTAAATATTAGGGTTTTATTAACTTGTAGGTGATTTAATTGGCTTATCAAGTTTTTCAGTGTTTGTTTTTAAAATCTAATTTTTTTCTTTCAATTTATTTATCATTATTCATTTCCCTCAATTATCCTTTAGCTCCTTACTAACCCTGCCAAATCATTTAGAGAGCTCTGTTATCTGTGAGGTGGAAAAGAGGAGGAAAGAGAAGCAGATGAGACAAAGAGAAAGTAGGGAAAAGGGAGAGGGAGAAAAAGCCCAAATGGCAAGGAACTACTGGCAGCCTTTAGGTCCTGAAGGAAGCCTCTAACCAAGAATCAGTAAAAGGTCAAGCCCTTCAGTCATACAGCTGCCAAGAAATGAACTCTGCCAATACCCTGAGTGAGCCTGGAAAAGGATTCTGCCCTAGTCAAGTCTCCAGATGAGAATTCAGTCTGGTGCTGTTACCACAGCCCTTCCTTAGAGTCCCAACCAGAGCACCTATCCAAGCCACATCCAGACACCTAACCCACAGAAGCCGAGATAGTAAATGTGTGGTTTTAAGCCACTGGCTGCGGTCATTTGCTATGCAGTAACAGAAAAATAGTACAGACTCCTAGTGATAAATATTAGGAGCAAAATTAAAACAGGAAAAGGGAATAAAAAGTATAGTGGGAGGCAGGATGCAATTTTTAAAAAGGTTCTTAAGAAGAGCCTCACTGAGAAGATGACACTGAAGACATTAAAGGGAAAAGCCATTCAGGTCTCTGGGGGGACAGGTTTCTGAGTAGAGGGAAAACAAGTGCAAAAGCTATTTTTAGAAAAAAATCACAATAGATATGTGGCTGAAGGAGGAGAGTAACAGGAGATAAGGTCAAAGAAGCGATGGGAAATGTAGGAAGCATGAGGCAGGCCTAGAAAACCATCATAAAGACTTGAGTTTTTAATGATTGAAATGGGAAAACTTCTGACAGTTTTGAACAGACGAATGACATCTGATGTATATTCTGAAAAGATCACTCTAGCCACTGGTTTGAAAATACATTGTACAGGAACATAGCATAAGTTGGGAGAAACAATAAAGAATTTAATACAAGAGGGGCGCCTGGGTGGCTCGGTGGGTTAAGCCACTGCCTTCAGCTCGGGTCGGGATCTCCAGGTCATGGGATCGAGCCCCGCGTTGGGCTCTCTGCTCAGCAAGGAGCCTGCTTCCCTCTCTCTCTCTGCCTGCCTCTCTGCCTACTTGTGATCTCTCTCTCTGTCAAATAAATAAATAAAACCTTTAAAAAAATAAAAAATAAAAAGAATTTAATACAATAAAGAAGTAATAAGTGACGAGACATCAAATAGATTGTAACAATGGAGGTGGTACAGAAGTGAACAGACTGTGGATGTATTTTGAAGTAGAGCCATTGGGGGGTGGGGGTGGGGGCAGAGATCAGGAGTTCCATTTTAGACATGTTTACTTGAAGACACATATTAGTTTTAGAGGTGTGTGTGTGTATACACACACACACACACACACACACACACACACAATCATCCTGAAGCTCAGAGGAGAGGTACAGGCAAAAGATGAAGCCATGAGATAAATGACATGGCCAAAGGAGTGAATATGGGCAGAGGAAAGGTCTAAGAAATAAGCTCTGGGAAACTCCAACATTTAGAAGTAGGGGAGTAAGGGTGATATCAGCAAACTAATGAGGGGCAGCCAGAGAGTTAAAAAAACAAATCAAGAGTGACCTGTGTCCTGGAAGTAAATTAAAGAAAGTGTTCAAGGGGGAGGAAGTAACCAACTGTGTTAACTCATGCCATTAGGTTAGTAAGAACTAACCACAGGATTCAGTAACAGGAACTCGCTAATGACACTTTCAGAAGAGTGATAGTGAGTATGCAAAACAGAAGATGAGGAGAAAAACTGGGAGACAGCAACTATAAGTAACTCTTTGAAGGTGCCATAAGGAGGACAAGGAAAGGAGGAGGTCAAAAGAGGATTTTCTTATTGTGGCTGTTTGTCTCAGAATGGGAATGGACAAGAGTATAGCATGTTTGGCACGTTATGCTGTACTAATGAGCGTGTCATAACAAAATATCAAAGTCCGGGCGGCTTAAACAAATGTGTTTTCTCACAGTTCCGAGGCCTGGAGGCTGAGATGAACTTACCAGTGCGGCTAGATTGCTGAGAGCTCTGTTGCTGGCTTGCAGATGACTGACTACCTTCTTGCTGTGTCTTCATGTCACAGAAAGAGAACAAGCTCTCTGGTGTCTCTCCTTATAAAAGTACTCACTATTCCTATGAGGGCCATGCTCATGACACCTGATCTAACCTTAAGTACCTTGCCAAAGCTCCATACCTAAATACCATCACATCCGGGGTTAGGGCTTCAACATATATAAATGGGGGTTGGAGGGCCATTTTTAGTCCATAACATACACCAATGTGATGACCCAGTAGAGAAGGGAAAACTCATGGAGAAGAGAGGAGACAACTGCAATAGTGATGTCTCTGAGTAAGCAAGAACAAATGGGAGCTAGCAAACAAGTGAAAGAAATGGCCTTGTACAAAAGCACAGACAGCAGGGCGCCTGGCTGGCTCAGTCGGTTGAGCATCTGACTCTTGGTTTCAGTTCAGGTTATGATCTTAGGGTTATGAGATTGAGCCCTGTGTTAGGCTGCATGTTGGGCAAAGAGCCTGCTTAAAATTCTCTCTCTCCCTCTCCCTCTGCCCTCCACCCTGCCCCCTGCTCCCATGCTTGCTCATTTGCTCTCTAAAAAAAATAAAAATAAAAATAAAAATAAAAATAAAATAAAATACACAGTTCACCCATGGTAACACAAAGGAAGGCAGGACACATAGGCCCAGATATCAGGAAGCAAACACATACAGGTAGGTGGTAGGAGCTTACCGAAGTTCCCTTCCAACTGCATCTATTTTCTCAGGCAAGAACCCATAGTAAACAAATGTTGAAGCAGCCAGCTGGACTGTCACAAGGGAATCTAATACCCCATGGCACAGAGCTGCAGTTTTAAACAGCTACACTGGGACAATGCACAAGGCCATGCAAGGTGAGAAGTCACATCAGAGGCACCCGCATAACCGCAAAAAAAGCCACTAAGGAATATCCCTAAGTGAAAGGGTGAAATTGAGGGAGGAAGAAAACCTCTAAAGAGGAATATGGTAAGGAAGGGTCTAAGTGGAGGAAGGAGGTTTCACTGGGCATTTGCAACCACAAGGCAGGCCCCATGAGATCCAAACTCACACTACCTGCATGGCACAGCAACTTCAAAGTTGAGAATTTAGTTTGAGTTGGGTTTGCCCCCTCAAGGTACCTGGCAGAAGCTAAAAGGTACCACTCTCAACCAAGGCCTCAGAGAATCCCCACAAACATACTTATAATAAACATTTTCTCTGTGAAATACAGAGTGAGCTGGTATGGTGTTTTGCCACCCGGTACAGCCAGGCTAAAACCCTAGATCTGCCTTTTGACTATTTCTAACTTCTCCAGGAAGTCCTCGAGCAGTAGTGTCCTCTTCTGTAGATCAAGGAGAGTCCTGCCTGTACCACAGGCTTTGTGCACACACAGGATCTGGTACATAACACTCAATCATTAGTAAATGCTGTCATAATAGTGGTAGTAATTATCCTAACTATAAACTATTTGCAAGTTTTACTTAATAATGAAAAATAAAAGTTGTCACCACCAATAAAGTACTCCTAAACCATCTACCCTCACCTCCAACATAACTGAACTCAACTCTAACCCATTCTCTTGAAAACTCATGGATCAGAGGCGCCTGGGTGGCTCAGTGGGTTAAAGCCTCTGCCTTCAGCTCGGGTCATGATCCCAGGGTCCTAGGATCGAGCCCCGCATCGGGGTCTCTGCTCAGAGGGGAGCCTGCTTCCTCCTCTCTCTCTGCCTGCCTTTCTGCCTACTTGTGATCTCTGTCAAATAAATAAATAAAATCTTTAAAAAAAAAAAAAGAAAACTCATGGATCAAAGAACAAATCACAACAAAAACTAGAAAAATGTATGCTTAGAATAATTATGAAAATAATACATACCAAAACATGGAATTAAAAAAAAAAACCTTGTGAGATAAAGCAAAGCTTAAAGGGAAATTTATAGTGTTAAATGTATATACTACAAATATAAAAGGCTAAACATCCATCTAAAAAAGTCTGAAAAAAAAAAAAAACCAGAAGAGCAACTGGACACAAACAAAACAGAAAAACAAACATATAATACATAGGTCTACAAAACCAATAGTTAGTTCCTCAAAAAGACTTAAAAAACTGACAAACCCTTAGTGAGATGAAACAAGAAAAAGAAGGCACAAATATCAAAAATGAAAACAAAATCATCACGTTTTACAGATATTAAAAAGACAAAATGCTCTGCACAATTTTATGCCAGTAAATTTGAAAATTTAGATAAAACTGGCAAATTCTAGACAGCTTACCAAAACTGAAATAAAAAAGAAATATAAAATATAAATAGCCCTGTAACTATTTAAAAACCTAAATCTACAAAGAAAACTCATGGTCCAGATGGCTTCACCAGCAAATATTTGAGAATAAAAATACATCAATCTTTGATATTGGTTTATTATTTATAATGAATGTATACTAACATATTTTAAAAATAGAGGAAATTGGGTGTGGGGTATATGGAAACTCTACTATCTTCACAATATTTCTGTATATATAAAACTATTCTAGCATAAATTTATTAAAAAGTTAAATATCCTACACTTTAAAAAAAAATCAAACTTGCATAAACTCTTTCATAACAGTAGATAAAAGGGAACTTTTCCAATCCATTTTATGAGGCCAGCATGATACTGATATCAAAATCTGTCAAAGACATTACAAAAAAAGGAAAAATTATTTGCCAAATCTCAAGCTAAGAGATCTCACAAATCCTAAACAAAATATTAGCAAACCAGATCCAGCTAGGGTAATACATTATAATCAAGCTGGAGTTATTCCAGAAACATAAGGTTTATTTAATACTTGAAAATAAGTCCATTTTATTGAAAGAGTAAAAACAATAACCTCATTAGATTCAGGGAAAATACTTCCTAAGATTCAACATTATCTGTGATTAAAAAAACAACTCTAAAAACTATAAATAAGGAAATGTCCTTTGAGAAAGAACAACTATAATAAACAACTACAGTAACATCATAATTAAAAGTAAAGAGTGAAAGGTATCCTTTTGAAATTGGGAGCAAGAAAAAGACAACTACTCTCACTACTTTTATTCAACATTATACTAGAGGTCCTAGATACTATAATTTAAAAAGGAAAGGAAAAGATATACAACTGAGAGTTAGAAAAGATGAAATAAAACTCTCATTATTCACAGATAATTATGCACATAGAAAACCAAAGGAATCTACAGAGGGTTTATTAGAATCAGTGACTATATTAAAGACTGCTAGGTTTAAACCCAATATACAAAAATTAATTGCTTTTCTATCCACTACTAACAATTATGAAATGAAATTTACATAATGATGACATTTATAACACTGAAAACATCAAATACCTAGGAATGAATCTAATAAATGCTTAGGGCCTCTACAAAAAAATATTGTAAAACAATACTGAGAAAAATAAGAAGTTTTAAAATAAATGAAGGGCTAAGTTGCATTCATGATGGGAACTCAATTGTAAAGATGCCAATTCTCCCCAAACTGACCTATTGAGTTAATACAGTACCAATCAAAATCACAAGAGATTTTTGTTAGCTTTTTTAAAACTTATCAGGCTTGGGGTGCCTGGTGGCTCAGTCTCTAAAGCACCTGCTTTGGCTCAGGTCATGATCTCAGGGTCCTGGGATTGAGCCCCACATTCACTGGGCTCCCTACTCAGCAGGGAGTCTGCTTCTATTTCTGCCTCTGCCCCTCCCTACTGCTTGCATGTGCTCTCTCTCAAAAATAAATAAATAAAACTTTTGAATAAATAAAGCTTATCAGCTCATCCTAAAATTTACATGAAAATACAAAGGGCCTTGGCAAGGATGTGGAGAAAAAGGAACCCTCGTGCAGTGGAAATGAAAACTGACATAGCCACGAAAACAGTCTGAGGTGCCTCGAAAAATTAAAAACAGAAATACCATATGATCCAGTAATTCCACTACTGGTTACTTACTGAAAAACTAGTTTGAAAACACAAAAGGCCAAGCATAGGTAAGATCATCTTAAAGATGGGAGGGACTTGCTCTACCAAATACCAAGGCAATTTAAAAGCTATAGCAATTAAGACTGGTGGCTGGTGTAAGGCCAGTGAGAGGAAAATAACCCAGAAACAGACCCACACAAATATGGACATTGGGTTCTATGACAAAAGTGGTAATACACAGCAATGAAGAAAGAAGAGACTTCAATAAATTGTGTTGGACAACTGGATATCCATATAGAAAAAAAATCAAAGGCACTCTCCCTCAAACCATATCCAAAAATTATTCCACATGAATAAATGTGGAAGACCAAAAAAAAACAAACAAACAAAAAAACCAAACCCACAGATGTCCAGATTTTAGGTCTTGGGTTCTACCTGAGGTCCCCTAAGTCAAGGGGCCAATCAATAGAATTCAAGATTTATAAGATACTTTTGATATATACCCTGTTCCCTCTCATGTCTTAGCATCTTAGTGTGCCAGTTCTAACTGATGGCATCTATGTATCTTTGCCTGAGGTTTTCCAGGAGTTGCTTTTGACTGCTGAGAATTAATGCCCCTAATTAGCCCCCAACCAACAACCAATATGCCTGAGGGACATGTGTGAGGAACACTGGCTCCCAGAGGTACTCAGATCCAAGCTTGTTAATCACTTGCATGATAATGTACCCTTTCTGAAGCACCCTCACTTCTCTGCCTCAAATCCAGGACATTTCTTGGTGATCATTCCCCTATTACTTACTTACACCGGGACCCATGTCTTGGGATCTGCTTCCTGAGAAAGCCCAACTAAGACCCAGGGTTACCATGAACTTGAGTGGTGAAAAACAATTACTTCTCTATTTTCATAACTGCTAACTGAAGGAAATGCTAAATTTCAGTTATGAATTTGAGCAACAAACCAAAGTAGTATTAGTGGCACCTACGTCTCTATCTCTCATAGAAATCACAGATGTTTTAGTATTCCATGACAGCTGCAGTCAAAATGTTTTTGACACTCCTTGCTACTTTGAAATTATTAGTTATTTGTTCACTACTGAATTGCACGTGGCTGCAGTCCGTCTATATTACTGTGCATTCTTCCTGTCTGTACTATCACCTGTTGAGCAACCACCTCTGGGCTAACTAATTACTCAGCCACAAAACGGTTGAGTGGTCTACAACTGGTGGTTAACTCAAAAGGGTGAATACTGATGTTCTTAGAAAACCTCTTCTTGCCTTGTAGTATAATATAAAAGTTTTAATTCCATATACAACTAAGTACAATTAAAATTTTACTTTGTGATTTTTAAATGTAATTTTGTTATTGAAGCATTAGCCAAGAAGTACATAATAGCAATTATCACAAATTTATTTTTTAGTATCTTGAAGGTGTATTTCAATAACTTTATGGTATAATTTTATAAGTTCAAAACCTTGAAAAATTAAACACTGTACTATTTGGGAATTTATACATGGGAACCAAAAAAAAAGAAAGAAAGAAAGAAATAAGACATAAAATGTAGGATTCTGGTTGTCTGGGTGGGAGAGGAAAGAGAAGATGCAAGCAGGAAGATAAGGAACCCTTCAGTTTATGTTCTTTGTCCCAAATCAGGTAGTAGATAAATGTGTATTATTATACTATATATATAAAATAGTATATTATATATACTATTATACAGTATATATAGACAGTATATATAATATATATATTCTATATTCTCTCTATATATTATATATACTATTATACAGTATATAGACAGTATATAATGTACATTCTCTATATATAGATATTCTATATATTCTATATATTTCAAATATATTCCTTTATACTTATGAAGTATTTTATAACTTAAAATGAAGATTCATATTGGGGTGCCTGGGTGGCTCAGTGATGAAGCCTCTGCCTTCGGCTCAGGTCATGATCCCAGGGTCCTGGGATCAAGCCCCACATCGGGCTCTCTGCTCAGCAGGGAGCCTGCTTCCCCCTCTCTCTCTGACTGCCCCTCTGCCTACTTGTGATCTCTGTATGTCTGTCTCTCTCTCTGCCAAATAAATAAACAGAATCTTTAAAAAAAATTTGTAATGTTAAAAAATGAAGATACATAGACTAAGAAAAAATTCTTGAAAATTAAAAACGTGATAGCAGGAAAAATTTATTTCAAAGCTAAAGCTTGGCGATGGGTATTAAGGAGGGCACCTGTGGTGATGAACACTGGGTATTATACACAACTAACAAATTGTTGAACACTACATCAAAAACTAATGATGTACTATATGCTGCCTAACTGAACATAATAAAAAAAAAAAGTTAAACTTGAAAAATCCCCCAGAATTTTTTTAAAAAGATGAAGAAATGAGAGACTGGAAGAGAAGAGAAAAGGTTAATTAGAGAGGATCAGTAAAAAACCATCCACATCTGAGTAAGGTAAAATTCAGAAAGAGAAAAAAGAGAACATGAAGGGAAGGAAATAACACCAAAAAAGTAATACAAAATAATCTCCTGAATGAAAGACATGAGTTTTCAGATTAAACAAGCCCACCAGGGGCACCTGGGTGGCTCAGTGGGTTAAGCCTCTACCTTCGGCTCAGGTCATGATCCCAGGGTCCTGGGATCGAGCCCCATATCGGGCTCTCTGCTCAGCGGGGAGCCTGCTTCCTCCTCTCTCTCTGCCTGCCTCTCTGCCTGCTTGTGATCTCTGTCAAATAAATAAATAAAATCTTTATAAAATAAAATAAAATAAACAGGCCCACCAAACTGCTTGAACACAAAAGTCTTTCCCTTAGAGGTATTTATACATGACTGACCATACCACAACATCATCTTGAAATTTCAGAACACCAGGGAAAGGGGAAAGATTTTTAAAACCTCTACAAGCTGGAGATGGGGGGGAGTGCAGTCCTAACAGCACTGTACTTCTCAAGTACCAATATTGATAGCTAGACGGCAACAGAGCTAGGATGTAAAAAATTCTGAGAAAATTTTCAACCCAATTCCATGCCCAGCCAAATCAAGCACAAAAGAAGAATAATTGTTTAGGCTTTGCAATGCCTTAAAAATTTTTTTGCCCATTCACCTTTCTCAGGAACCTACTTAGAGGGTATCTCCATCAGAGCAAAGAAAGATAAATGATGCTAAGAAACAAGGCAAAGAGAATCTCCTGAGGTTGGTAAAAGAAAATTCAAAATGATAGCTCTGTTATTTTAGGCTTGGAGAGCAACTAAGCCAGAGTGGGGCAAAGAGAGCACACATTTTCAGGACACCTCCTTGGTGGGATTACATTACCCAGAGGAGATCCAAAGACGGCCAGAGGTTTGCAGATGAATTAGGGATACAGAAAATGAAGCAAAGAATAAAAAAAAGTAACTGGTAACTCCAAAGTAATTATTCTATGAAGAGTTTCTACACAATCTTAATAATGTGAACATTTACCCAAATATTATAGCCATCCTACAGCAGGAAGATAGGAGGAAGGAAAGTGAACATGTGTATGTGGCAGCTGCTGTGCCCATCATCCAAGTGGAGATGGGCACAGCAGCTACAGGACTCAAGTCTCAGCTTCCATAGTAGGGAGGCAAGAAAGGATACATAAAACTGAAAGGAAAAAGAGTTAAGAAATGGGATCATAAGCAAGTTATTTTAGGAACTTGAAAGGAAATACCAAAATACACAATTTGATGAGTAACTGCCTCTAGGACACAGGAATTAAGAACGGAGTGAAAGGAGTGCTTCTTTGCATTGTGATTCTAGTAGTACTACTTTGCTTTTTAAATTACTTACATTTACTATTCTTTAAACATAAAAACTAATTTATAAAATATAAGCTTTAAAGAATGGTCAAATAATAATAATAACAACAGCAGCAGCAGTTATTTCCCCAAGTGCCTCCTACCTATGGGCAACATACCAGACCTTTCGCAAATACTATCATTATTCCTCAGGCCAGCTTTGCAGAGTAGGATTATCCCAATTTTACAGAAGAGAAAACTGAAAATGAGAATGAAAAAGGAATGTTTTTAATTGTTTTATGTTTTCTTTGGTTCTTTACCTTTCCAGCAGTAGCAAAATATTCACCATCAGGAGACCATTCCATCAAATGTACAGATACTGAGGTTCTAAAAACAAAAAAGTTAGAGTCAGCATTTTAAAAATCTGAAACACTGTATACATAAATGATCAAAGTAAGATTTTCCTAACAAGAGTGCTTTCTAAAAATAAAAAATTTCACCTCCCCCAAAATACAAATTAATAAATAAAACTAATCTGAATTTCACTTTGGAGAGCCAAAGAAGAATGCAATCAACATGCATAAAAGGTATCTTCCCCTATATGTCCCACCAACATCATCACATCTTCCCCTTCCCCATCCCCATCCATATCTCGTCCATTAATGAGTAATTCCCACATGTCAATCTTATCTACCCAAATTCTGAGGTTATAACTATGAAAATGTTTTTGCTTTTTTTAAAATAATCAACTACAACACAGAATGAAGGATAATAGTATAATGGGTTTTGGTTAGAAAAAGTCCACTTTCTAGGCTTCTAAATGTAATGGTACTATCAAAAAAAAGAGATCACTGTGAAAGGGAATATATTTTAGGAAGCTTTTTTAAATTAATGAACAGAACAACAAAGATACGAACTTGCACTGCCAAATGCACTTCCAATCATTTAAAACTGGAGGAATTTTATTATCAATTTCTTCCTCCTCTTCCAGAATGTCATCTCCTGGAGGAGCCCACAACTGGATAGAATCAGTTGCGGTCAACAATCTGTTATCTGAAATGTAAACAAAGTTCTGATGAATAAGCAAGGATTATCTGGAGAAAGAAATGCATATGTGGGCTCGTATTTAGGTCTATGAACTTTTCTGTGAAAAATAATAAGCAATACTACCTATGAAAAACACTTGGGGCATATCCATTTCAAATCCCAGAATCCACTACCAGAAAGAGAGCAGTTATCAGCAGAGACTTGAGAACAAAAAAGAAAAGCTTACTGGCAAAGAGCTAAAGAGCTATTGTATATCAGGTAAATCTTAAAAAAAAAAAGAAAAAGTACAATTAAAAAAACAAATCCAAAAACCTCTGATATATAAACACAGAATGTTCTCAGGATATAAAACTTAACTAAAGATTAATGCAACCTGTTTTTCTATATGTAATACAAAAATCACCTTACTAATCATGAATGTAAAAAGGAGCAACAGCTATTATCATTAGAAGCATCTAATCTTTCAAATTTAAAGATAATAATTTCCTAAAACACATATAATAAAATGAGATAGGGTTTTTTTTAGCCCTATTTCTGATTTTATTTCTTACTAAATGCAGTAACAGTAAAGGACAGCACATGTTAACTAAGGAAACAAATCATCACTGTTTCTTGGAATAAGGCATTCAAAGGCAGGGGGGAAAAGCACAGAAATAACAGTAAATTGAGCACTGTACAAAGCAGTACATACCAAGAAATAAAATACATACTCATCCACCAGCAAAAAGAAAATACACTGATCACTTTCTTATTATGAGAGACTATATCACATTGTAATCATACATTTAAAACCAGTATTTACTCTTCATAATTCCTAAATATAATCACCAAATACCTTGAGGGTCCCATGCTAAATTGTACGTCACAGAGCTCAAAAAAAACTGCCCAGTTTTAAGCCACTGACACTTCAGTTGCTGAAACAAAGAAAAAAGAAAAACAGAGCTTTTTAAAGTAATATCCACAATACTACCATTTTATCATTTTCTTAAGATCTTATGATCTAAAGCAAAGATGTAAATATTTATTTTCAAAATATTGTTTCTAAAATAACTTCGAATAGTTCCATTTATTATTTATCCTACCATATCAAGCTACTTGCCACACCCAAACAAAGCATATTCTCTCAGGCTTCCTTCCACATCTATAAACATATTCTCACACTTGGGATATGCTGTTTCTCTCCTCTTCACCTCCAAATTGCTATGCTGCCATCAAGACCCAGCCAAATCATCTCCTCTGCAGGGGGGCCTCTTCTGATATCCTGGCAGCACTGAGACCACTCTACACGCTACCATTCTAACAGTGGTCACACTGGAGTTTTATCCATTCATATGTCTGACTCTCCTATTAAACTCCAACTCTTCGGGGCAGTAATTACCCATAATAAGCTTTGTGTCCTGAGAGCTGTAATGGCTGGAACATATGCAGACACTCAATAAATGTTTGTGAAAACAAAATAAATGCACATTAGAAAGCAATGCAAATTATGATAATCCTATGGACTCAATATCTAAAATTAACTAGAAATATCTCCCAAAGTCAGCAAATTTGAGCCATACAATATATACAGTCCCTAAACCTATGTGACATATTTTGTATTCATTTGAATAACTTCCATCTTTTTTCTTACCATTTTCATACTAAAAGGTAGAAAGAAGATTTAAAGTGTAAGAGTCAAAGACCTTTGCAATGAAATAGAGTGAAAAAAAGTTTAGATATTTCTTTGTATCACATAAATATAAAATGTCCTTTTGTGAAATATAGTGCAATGTAAAGCCATGTCACCTTAGGCAAGTTATAGATCAACTGCTTGACAAGTAATAATAGTTTAATACACAGCAATTCCCTCTCTTTATATTTCCTGAATGGTAAACATATACTCCTGGCATTCAGATTTCACACTGGCATTTTTGACTATTTGTGAGTGATAACGGAATCTTAATGCATGTAGTGATTTTTAAAAGGATTGATGATTCTAACCATATAAGGTTTTCTGAATTTTAAGTAAAATAAAATGTAGCACCCAGAATGAATTTGAATAGTTCTCAATGTGATATGCTAGATCACTTAGCTGATAGGTGACTCTACCTAAGTTCCTAACTCCTCCATTAAATAAAAATGTAGAAGCATCTGTTATGTTCCAGATCCTGTTCTAAGTACTTCATATTCACCAGTGACCAAAAGAAACAAAGCCCCATACATACCCTCCCAGGGAGCTTACACTCTCAACAGTAAATAACAAATATAACAAGATAAGCGCTATGGAAAAAATTTTTAAATAGGAGGATGGGGGTTAAAATAAAGGTGGCAGAAGCAAATGGCAACTTTTTAAAATGGGTGGACCCCCACTGAGAGGGTATTATTGAGCAAAGATTTATAAGATCTGCAGGAGCTGGCTCTAAAGCTGTCTAGAGAAAAACATTCTAGACAAGAGAAAAAACAGTGCAAAGACCGTAAGATGGGATATCACTGTTCAAAGAGCAGTAAAAATGCCACTGTGGCTGGAGTGACATCAGAGAGGACAAAAATAGTAGGAGTTAAGCTCTGAGAGGTGGTAAGGGGGTACTAGAGGGAAAAAACGCTACAGTCTATTTTAAGGCTTTTGGGCTTTGAGTCTACGAGAAATACAGAGTTTGAAGCAGAGAACTGTGTCATGATCTGCTGTTGAGAATAGAGAAGAGGAAGGGGGAAATAAAACATATCAGAGACTACTCTAGTAATCTAGACAAGAAATAACAGTAGTTCAACTAAGGTTGATCCCAACTAGCAAGGTAAATCTCAATTAGCAATATTGTAGAAAACTAGGCTGCCTGAATGTTTAAGTATATTTCTAGTAGATGTAAAAGATCTTCCCATAAAGCACCAGACCATCTTCACATGGATAATCCAGACTACCTTCAGCACTGGCTCCTAAGGAGCTCTTCATTGCTATGGACTGGACTCTAAACTTGACTCCAAAAAATTTCTACTACCATTTAATACTTACACAATTTCTCTTATGAGAATTTACACCCAACGGCTCAAAAATACAAACAGCATTACCATATGAAGCTGCAATCTAAAAAGAAATGAACAAAGCATTAACATTTAGGAAAAGAATATAAAGACAACATCCTTTCACAATAATGTATAAACTAATTACACATAATACAATCCCAAGACAGTATTTCTGATTTATTCCATTCCACAGATAAAACTAAAAAAGTACTGGACTTAAGAATCTCTTCTCTGGGTACGCCTGGGTGGCTCAGTCATTTAAGTGTCTGCCTTCAACTCAGGTCATGGTTCCAGAGTACTGGGATGGAGTCCCTTATCGGGCTATCTGCTCAGGGAGAACTCTGCTTCTCCCTCTGCCTCTGCCTCTCCCCCCACTCATCCATGTGCTCTCTCCCTCCTTCTAATAAATAAATAAAATCTTTTTTAAAAAGAATTATTTTAACACAGGAATAACTTTATTAACAAAGATACATTTCAATGGTCCATCTGTCAGAAGTTTCATAATCCAGCGAAAATAATACAAAACCATAAGAAGTAGAAAAAGACATCAAAAAAGTATTAAACAGGTATTCAAAATACATCAAATAAAAAGACACTAATTATATCATAAAACAAAAGATACCGATGGGGAAAACCACCTAGAAGAAGGAACAAAGAAAATGGACTAAGGAGAAATTGGACTCAAGTGGAAGAGAAAGCTGACATAGACAGACATCTACAATGGACTGAAGCTACAGTTTTGGATGCCAGGAGGACTTTGTTCCAGGTCACATACCTGATAAAAAGGGACATAAATCTCTCTGCTCCTGGAAGCTTCCAGAACCTGCTTTACAATAATTTCCTTGAAAGCCAATCCCCAGCTCATCCTCCTCTTGTCAAGAGGTAATCAACTATAGGGAACAGCCCCAAAACTATCCCTGCTGACATCTCAGGGCCTAAAGGTTAACCTATAAAACAAAATTATGTGTATGTTCTTCTAAGGCCAGCTGAAAAGGTCCTCTGTCATTTCAGAGCTCCCTCACAATGATTTTAACTATTACTTAATAACTAACACTCTTTCCAAAAAAAAGCTTTTAATCCACAATGGTATGGAGGAAGCTGCTGGCAACGCCCAGCTAAGGGAAACACTTTGGCAAAAAGTGCTAAGAATGATCACATTCCACATATCAACTGATGAATGAATGATTATAATTACTTGACATAAAGTCATAAATGCAAAGTTATCACTACAAGGACTGGGAATAAAGGAAATAAAAGAAGATGGCAAGAGAAGACAATAGAGGTGTCAGTTTTGCCTTCTTTATTTTCAACCAGGTAAGTAAAGAAAAGTGGAAAAGTGGAAACATGGTTATGAACACCAATGACTTAGATAGGAAAGGAAACTTTTCTCCCAGATAATTTTATTGTGATTGTCACCAACAAATAAATAATTTACTAAAGTTCATCTCTGACAACTATTATACAATTCCAGGCAGGTTTAAAGATACCCTACCTGGCTTAGGGAGATAAGCAATG
The DNA here is from genome assembly GCA_003697995.1 of Taxidea taxus jeffersonii. Lineage (NCBI taxonomy): Eukaryota > Metazoa > Chordata > Mammalia > Carnivora > Mustelidae > Taxidea > Taxidea taxus. The sequence goes on from RCUC01164804.1 coordinate 24,148, forward strand.
AAAACTTAATGAAAGAAATCTGGCACTCTCAGTATTTTCTCAAGAGTAAGCAATGCTTAGGGGGGAAAAAATGGGAAAAAAATCAGAAAAGCAAGAAACAAGTATTAAAAAACACCAAGAAATTCAGTGTTTCAATTCTAGGTCAATGATATCACTAGACTGTCATATCAGACCACATTTACACAAATACTAAAGCTTGATACGAGCAGCAGGGCAGGACACTAAAAAACAGTATAATAACAATTATTTGGCATAAATTTTCATCATTACTATTTATCACCATGAAAATTCTGATCTATCCTTGATAAGTAATATAGATCCTTGATAAAATTTGTTACTTCTCAGTAAAGAATAATGTCTAACAGGGTCCTGGGATTGAGCCCCTCATCGGGCTCTCTGCTCAGCAGGGAGTCTGCTTCCCCACCTCTCTCTCTGCCTGCCTCTCTGCCTACTTGTGATTGCTATCAAATAAATAAAAAAATAAAAATAAAAAAAATAATGTCTAGAACACTAAAACTATTTAAATTATTACAATTATTACAATAAAATTTCATTTTTATATTATACAGACTTTTAACTCTTCTACACAACACTGGCTTTACTGAACTGCTGGAGTATACCGCAAGTATGCTGTATTTACTTTACACATAACCACAATTTGATATATATTACATTTGATGTATATTTGGGGGAAGATGAGATGTACATATGATGAAATGTGAACTATTTCAAAATAGACCTTCTGTCTAAAAGTCTGAATGAAAGAACCTTAAGATTCTTCACTCAACAAATAAAAATTCATTAAATTAACAGAAGTTTTAAAAAGCATCTGTTATATGCCAAATATTATATTAGATACACGTGGCTAAATTTCTTGATAAAAATGTGATGTTAGGGGCACCTGGGTGGCTCAGTGGGTTAAGCATCTGCCTTCAGCTCAGGTCATGATCTCAGGGTCCTGAGATCGAGCCCCACATCGGGCTCTCTGCTCAGCCAGAAGCCTGCTTCCCCTGTCTCTCTCTGCCTGCCTCTCTGCCTACTTGTAATCCCTGTCTGTCAAATAAATAAATAAAATCTTAAAAAAAAATTTTTTTAATTTTTAAAAAATTTTTGATGTTATAATTTGGGTGAGGTAAGGGATGCTACACAGAGAAGATAAAGGCTGACTTCCCTATTATTGGCTTAATAGTTGCTAGAATTTTCAACTGGCAGAATATCAATGTGCACTGGGCTATGAGGTCTACAGATCTTTCAAGAGTATATATACAGGTAATTAATCACATTATCAGCTTAATGGCACCTTAAAATTTGTAGACATCACTTTATCCACACCTATCAATACCCATCTAAGGTATATTAACAAGAAATTATAGGTAACCCTAGTACAAAAAGATAAGAATACATTAAAAGATGACATTTAATAAGGTAATTAAATCCCTTACTCTTCCATGTTGGTTAGAACACTCCACACAGCTGACTTGGATGTTTCCATGCTTAGCACCAGGAATGATCTGCACACACTCAAAGTCACTTGCCAAAATAACAATATCACAGCCTGATCCATATGCCTAAAAGAGAAAAGTTTAACAGTATGTGAGATATAAAACTTGTGAATTATACCTTACATTTTGTTGCCACAATACTTTGACACATTTTACAAAAATAGCTAATGTAAAAATGTTAAGATATCCATTTCCAAATAAGACATTAAAAGTTACATGAAGGGACGCCTGGGTGGCTCAGTTGGTTAAGCGGCTGCCTTTGGCTCAGGTCATGATCCCAGCATCCTGGGATTGAGTCCCACATCAGGCTCCTTGCTCGGCAGGGAGCCTGCTTCTCCCTCTGCCTCTGCCTGCCTCTCTGTCTGCCTGTGCTCGCTCTCTCTCTAACTAATGAATAAATAAAATTTAAAAAAAAAATTTTTTTTAATAAAATAAAATAAAAGTTACATGAAAAGTAAAATTCACATTAAAAAAAATAGGATGATGACACCCAATGCGTTATCTTTCAACAACCAGTACTAAGAAAGAAAAGATTCTTCTAGTTCTTAAACACTGTACCCTCTGTCCCTGAAGGCCATAAATCTGTCTGTTCTGAGATTCCCTCCAAAGCTCATCTTAGTAAACCCTAAAGAATAAAACCTCCATCTGAGGGCAGTAAGGCAGTGAAGGCTGCAATTGTGTTCCCAAGGTTCAAACCAGGCTTGAGAAAGATCAAGAAAGAAATCAGATGTGTTTTCCAACACAAATCCATGTGGCTTAAAGAGCTAGTGAAATAGACATGAACCCCCAAAGCAGAATGCACTAAATTTACATGCACTAAAGCAAAGACTAAACTTAAACTCACCAACTGCCTCAACCTTGTAAAAGGTGATGGAAAGGAAACCAACCCAAAGTGGCTTCACACACACACAAATTAATTAAATAAATTTAATTTTAAAATAAACTGATTTATACAAAATGTTAACAAATGTTTAACTATACAGTCTGCAAAATGAAACACAAAACTAAGTTCCTGGAAAATTTCCTTGTTCACAGTAAAACCAAATGTTTCTTCCTATTGCCACACTTCTTGATGTATGCTATTCCTGTTTTGCAACATTGTGAATTTTATGAAAACATAAGGGGCAGAGAGTGAGGACACTTTTTCTTTTTCTCTGGAATTCAACTTGTGACTAAATATTCCAAATAACCTAACAATCCAATTCTCAAATGAAAAAGCCCCATTAAAAGCTGGACGCCTATAGGGACGCCTGGGTGGCTCAGTTGGTTAAGTGGCTGCCTTCAGCTCAGGTCATGATCCCAGTGTCCTGGGATGGAGTCCCACATCGGGCTCCTTGCTCAGCAGGGAGCCTGCTTCTCCCTGCCTCTGCTTGCCACTCTGTCTGCCTGTGCTCGCTCTCTCTCTCTCTGACAAATAAATAAATAAAATCTTAAAAAAAAAAAAAGCTACATATATAGGGGCGCCTGGGTGGCTCAGTGGGTTAAGCCTCTGCCTTTGTTCTAGTCATGATCTCAGGGTCCTGGGATCAAGCACCACATCTGGCTCTCTGCTCAGCAGGGAGCCTGCTTCCCCACTCTCTCTTTGCCTGCCTCTCTGCCTACTTGTGATCTCTCTCCCTGTCAAATAAATAAATTCCTTTTTTTAAACTACATATATATACATGTACGTATGTACACCAAAAAATAATTTAAAAATAATTTATCCCACCAACTCCATAACTTTAAGCAATATAGTCCTGTCCTACAAAAATAGACCTCCAACAGCCAGGGTTGACAAGTGAAAACATAACCTCTGAAGAGATCCACATATGGCTGCTAAGGAAAGAGAACAATGAGGACAAAGAGCAGGTAGGAAGACAAACATTTTTTCTACTGGTTACTAAAACTTCCAACATTGCCAGAATCCTGCCATAACTGCTATCAAGCATCTTCCACTCATATATTTATAAATACAAGAAAGTTGAAAAACAAAGAATTTCAAGCAAGGGAAATACAGAAAAAAAATTACTAATGGGAGGAAATAACTATATTCTTACAGACAAGGCAGATTTGCTATACCATGCATTCAAGAAAGCTAAACTAAAAGGGATTACTGAGGAAAGAGGCAAAATGGTGGAGGAGTAGGGAACCTCGTTGCCGCTGCTGGTCCCCTGAATTGAGCTGGATATCTACCAAGCCATCCTGAACACCTAGGAAATCAGCGTGAGATGTAAGAATATCTATCTGGATCTCTACACGCAGGAGAAACCACGGGGGGTGAGTGGTAGCTTCTGACACTCCAGATTTTCCTCGGGTTCATCTTGCCTGAGTCGTGGTTGATGTTTTGGACTCTGTACATTCCCTCAACCATCCTTCAAGAGAATGACTAGGAGGAGAAACTCCCAACCAAGGAAAGAACCAGAGACAATGGCCTCTGCCACAGACTTAATGGATATGGATCTAAGGAAGATTCAGAAAAAGACTTCAGAGTAACATTTATAAAGTTGCTATTTAGGCTTGAGAAAACTATTAGCAATAGTAAAGAATCTCTAAGGGCGCCTGGGTGGCTCAATTGGTTAAGTGGCTGCCTTCGGCCCAGGTCATGATCCCAGTGTCCTGGGATCAAGTCCCACATCGGGCTCCTTGCTCGGCAGGGAGCATGCTTCTCCCTCTGCCTCTGCCTGCCTCTCTGTCTGCCTGTGCTTGCTTGCTCTCTCTCCCTCTCTCTCTGTCAAATAAATAAATAAAATCTTAAAAAAAAAAAAAAAGAATCCTGAGAGCAGCTGGGGGAAGAGATGTCTCACCTATGGAGGGAGGAACGTCAGAATAACATTAAACCTGTCCACAGAGACCTGGCAAGACATAATCTGGATACTAAATGAGATGAACATGCAACCAAGAATACTTTATTAAGCAAGGCTGTCATTCAGAATGAATGGAGAGACAAAGAGCTTCCAGGACAGGCAGAAAGTGAAAGGATATGTGACCACCATGGCAGCCAAGGGGGAGAGGGGCTCTATAAAAGAAAAAAGACCCCAAGAGTAATATAGACGAGAAAGCAACAGAGATAATCTACAGAAACAAGGACTTCCCAGGCAATATGATGGCACTAAATTCACATCTTTCAATAGTTAGTCTCAACGTTAACAGCCTGAAAAATTAAATGGCACAGGGTTTCAGACTGGATAAAAAGACAGGACCCATCCATATGCTGCCTACAAGAGACTCATTCTGAACCTAAAGACACCTCCAGATTGAAAGTAAGGGGATGAAGAACCATTTATCATGCAAATGGACCTCAAAAGAAAGCTGGAATAGTAACTCTCATAACAGACAAATTGCATTTTTAAACGAAAGACTGTAGTAAGAGATGTAAAGAAACACTATTATTATACTTAAAGGGTCTAGCGCACAGAAAAATCTAATAATTGTAATTATCTCTGCCCCCAACATGAGAGCAGCTAACTACATAAGCCAACTGTTAACCAAAATAAAGAATCATATTGATAATAATACATTAATAGTAGGAGACCTCTGAGCAATGGACAGGTTATCTAAGCAGATTAACAAAGAAACAAGAGCTTTGAATGACACAGTGGACCAGATGGACTTTGTAGATACCTACAGAACATTCCACCCTAAAATAACATAATACTCATTCTTCTTGAATGCACATGGTACTTCCTTCAGAATAGATAATATACTTGGTCACAAATCAGGTCTCAACCAATACCAAAAGACTGAAATTATTCCCTGCATTTTATCAGACCACAGTCCCTTGAAACTGGAATTCAATCACAAGAAAAAATTTGGAAGGAATTGGAACATGTGGAAGTTAAAGAACATCTTACTAAAAAATTACTGGGTCAATCAGGAAATTAAGGAAGAACTTAAACAAGTCATTGAAAATAATGAGAATGAAAACACATTGGTCCAGAACCTATGGGATACTGCAAAGGCTGTCCTTTCAACAACGTGGCAGGATACAAATCAAAATCACAATGAAATATAACCTTATACCAGTTAAAATGGCAAAAATTAACAAGACAGGAAACAACAAGTGTTGTCGAGGATGTGGAGAAAGGGGAGGCCTCTTACACTGTTGGTGGGAATGCAAGCTGGTACAGCCACTCTGGAAAACAGGATGGAGGTTCCTCAAGACATTAAAAAGAGAGCTACCCTATGACCCCAGCAATTGTACTACTAGGTATTTATTCCAAAGATACAGATGTAGTGAGAAGGGGTACATGCACTCCAGTGTTCATAGCAGCAATGTCCACAATAGCCAAACTGTGGAAGGAGCTAAGAGGCCCTTCAACAGATGAATGAATAAAAAAAGATGTGATTCAGGGGCACCTGGGTGGCTCAGTGGGTTAAGCCTCTGCCTTCGGCTCAGGTCATGATCTCAGGGTCCTGGGATCGAGCCCCACATCGGGCTCTCTGCTCAGCGGGGAGCCTGCTTCCTCCTCTCTCTCTCTGCCTGCCTCTCTGCCTAATTGTGATCTCTGTCAAATAAATAAATAAAATCTTAAAAAAAAAAAGATATGACTCATATATACAATGGACTATTACTCAGCCATCAGAAAGAATGAATACTTACCATTTGCATCAGCATGGATGGAACTGGAGGGGATTATGCTAAGTCAAATAAGTCAAGCAGAGAAACAATTACATGGTTTCACTCATATGTGGACTATAGGAATAGCGCAGAGAACCACAGGGGAAGGGATGGAAAACTGAAGAGGGAGAAATTGGGGAGGGAGATGAACCATGAGAGACTGTGGACTCTGGGAAACAAACTAAAGGTTTCAGAGGGGAGGGAGATGGGGGGATGGGGTCACTAAGGTGATGGGAACTAAGGAAGGCACGTTTTGTGATGAACACTGGGTGTTACATGCAACTAGTGAATCACCGAACACTGCATCAAAAATTAATGATGTGGGGCACCTGGGTGGCTCAGTGGGTTAAAGCCTCTGCCTTCGGCTCAGGTCATAATCCCAGGGTCCTGGGATCGAGCCCCACATCAGGCTCTCTGCTCAGTGGGGAGCCTGCTTCCTCTTCTCTCTCTGCCTGCTTCTCTACCTGCTTGTGATCTCTGTCAAATAAATAAATAAAATCTTAAAAAAAAAATTAATGATGTACTATACAGTGGCTAACTGAACATAATAAAGAAAGTGAAAAAATAAAAGGGAATATTATGTGTAGGAAAGAAATGTTTCACCCTAATTTTTTTATTTATTTATTTTTTTAAAGATTTCATTTATTTATTTGACAGACAGAGATCACAAGTAGGCAGAGAGGCAGGCAGAGAGAGAGGAGAAAGCAGGCTTCCTGCTGAGCAGAGAGCCCAACGTGGGGCTTGATCCCAAGACCTGGGATCATGACCCGAGCCGAAGGCAGAGGCTTCAACCCACTGAGCCACCCAGGTGCCCTTCACCCTAATTTTTAAAATATTAATCCTCATCATAAAAAAAAGTAAAAAATTCTGTGACTATTTATGGTGACAGATGTTAACTAGAACTATTGTGATCATTTTGCAAGGGTATACAAATATTGAATCATTATGTTGTACACGTGAAACTAACATAATGTTGTACGTCAATTATACCTCAATAGAAGAATATATATTAAAATGACAAAAAGAATCCTATCTTTGAACAATATTTCAAAATTTCCAAAGTGCCTTATAGAATTATCCCAGCAAACTGAACTGATGAAAAGAGCATAAACTTTAGTTTGAAATCATATATGCAAGGTTTTCAATTTGGGTTCTGCCATACTAAGTGATAAGTTACTCAAGCTGTCTGAGAATTTCCTTGTGGTAAAACGGAAGTAAAACAGGGGCCTCATAATTAGTCAAGACTGAATCACATGCATTCTATAACTGAAGGCTCACAAGATTTTAATGATTTATATAAACACATGTTAATCTCTGTCAGGTTCCCACCACACAGGAATGTCCATCAAAGCAAGTAACCATGTCCTGTTTACCGCTACACTCCCACCACCTAGCATACGCAGCCTTCAATAAATATATGTATAACAAATAAATGATCCAAATCTCCCTAATTTCTGGCTACAAAACTCTCAGTACCTGGAAACCTAGTCAAAGAACATGGAGTTCAGACAGATGACATAACCCCCTTGCTAATAATCTGGACAAATTTACAACAGCAGCTATACAAGGAAAGATTTTGGCTGATTTTCCGGCCTAACAGTATCATGGATTTAGAAGACCTACCAGAAGGGAATCTACCAAAGCCCTCCTTAATAATTCACCACTTACTGAATACTGACTATAATGAGGCCATCAGCTAGATATTTATGAACACTGTATCTTCACAGGCCACCTTTTCTAGATGGAGAAACTGAAGCTTGGAAAGGGCAAGTAGTTTGCCCACGTTCATAGACGAGGATTCATTTGCTTAGAATAAAGCTCCTTCCTGCTCTTTCCCACTACACCTATACTCTGTCTTCTTAGAGCTAGATGGCCCATGTTCATTGTTGTAATCCCAAGTATTTACCACGGCACCTAGCACAGAGTAATTACTCAGTGAAAACCAACTACTAAGAAAGTTTTTACAAAAGCTGTAATTACTCAAGAGATTCCCAGTCTCTCAATTTTAGGTCGAAAGCAACTCTGTCTCCATTCTTTTTTCAGAATTCAGTCTCACTAGAGAAAGAATTTATAGTGGAGGAAAAGAGGGTACTCACTGAGACTACACATAAATACTAAAATGGACTCAGGGAATATGGAGTGGGCTCCTTTGTACTAGGTAAATGAAGTATCGCTGATTTATGAGGGTATAAACTACTCCACAGGATCATTACTAGAAAGCAGGAAAAGGGGCAGCAAGCCTTTTCTACAGGAGATGGAATCCCTTAACCAGGTTCTTCTTCCCTTAGGCTCTTGGTAGAACCACTCCTGTCCTACAGCACTGCATACCAACGTCCTGCACTTACAACAGTACTGACCTATGAAATGTTTTATCTCAAAGTCAAGGGTATCGTCTGGCCCCAACACACAGATAAGGCCTAAGAGAAAGCATCTTAGAAAAACACACTTTCTTTCCACTGATGTGAGAGGATTTCTTCTATGGAAGGACTGAACTGTCCTTATGATAAAGAATAACCAGGGGCACCTGGGTGGCTCAGGGGGTTAAAGCCTTTGTCTTCGGCTCTGTCTTCGGATCTCAGGGTCCTGGGATCGAGCCCCGCATTAGGCACTATGCTCAGCAGAGAGCCTGCTTCCCCCTCTTTCTCTCTGCCTACCTCTCTGCCTACTTGTGATCTCTGTCAAAAAAATAAATAAAATCTTAAAAAAAATAACCAGCTGATAATAGTAAGTCATGACAAATAATTCTGTAGCTCAGGCCCTCACATCAAAGACATGCTTTAAATAATTCATCTTCACTTGTTTTAACCTTAGTTTTGGACAATAAATCCATCCTTGTAGGAAAGAAAAATAGTCTGTACCTTCAGCATTGAAATTAAGAGTTTTCAACATGGAGTCTGATGGGTAGAAGTCACGGATGGTCTCAGAAGGTCTCTGAACTCCTGGAAATTATATTTAAACTCATATGAATGTGCCTGGTTTCCTGAATTCACAGATCTCATTTGTTTGTCTAAAAGAATCTCTTCCTTAGGGACGCCTGGGTGGCTCAGTTGGTTGAGCAGCTGCCTTCGGCTCAGGTCATGATCCCAGCGTCCTGGAATCGAGTCCCACATCGGGCTCCTTGCTCGGCAGGGAGCCTGCTTCTCCCTCTGCCTCTGCCTGCCTCTCTGTCTGCCTGTGCTCACGCTCCCTCTCTCTCTCTAACTAATAAATAAATAAAATCTAAAAAAAAAATTAAAAAATTAAAAAAAAAAGAATCTCTTCCTTAGATAAAGTGCGTGGTGTGTCATAGTATATATCCCACAATAATTCTATGGAAGCTAAAAACTTGAGTATTTTTTTAAAAGATTTTATTTATTTATTTGACAGAGAGACAGTGAGAGAAGAAACACAATCAGGGAGAGTGGGAGAGGGAGAAGGAGACTCCCCACTGAGCAAGAAGCCCAATGTGGGGCTCAATCCCAGTACCCTGGGATCAGGACCTAAGCCGAAGGTAGATGTTTAATGACTGAGCCACCCAGGTGCCCCAAAACTTGAGTATTTGTTATTACCAAGATTCTTTTCTGTTTTTTAGTTGTGATATCCAAAAATTTCATTAGAAGAGACTTTCCAATTAGCTGAGCCTGAAATACAAAGTCATCCCCCGTTCTTTTACCTTACCAAAATTTCACTTGAGGAAAAAAATTAAATATCATCTTCTAAAGTCATAAAGTACTCTGAATTAAAATACTACCATTATCGTAATAAAGATATTGCTGCCTTCTCTAGAGGGCTTCATGTCATTGTGATTACATGTATCTTAAGAGACATAACACAATCATTGCCCTAACTTCAGTTTTATATATAACTGCCTTTACTACATTATTTTCAGAAAAGCAAACTCATACACATATCCCACAAACTGTTCGAATTATTCAGATTTCCTTTAAGTCTTAGATAAATTAGAGTGTAAAGAAATACTTTTTAAAAATCCTACACAAATATAACTTTTCCTAGGAGAAAATAAAATACAAATAGATGAATTCAGGTCTCTTTACACTGTTTTATCCACTTCACTAATGACCATCTCCTTCAACTTTGTTTTCTATTGCTCAGCTTTCTGTTCTTACTGGTTGGCCAATTACATAAATTCATTTAAATTCTTCATTGCTGCTATGGTCTTTGCTCTATAACAAACAAAAAGCTAAAGAAGACAGGGTTGTCTGGCTTTGATGGTCATTTTGTTATACCAAGTTATCTGCAGAAAAAGTCTTAAGAGACCAATCTTGACCTATGAAAAATCTTATAATCAAGAAAATGAAGCACAGATTAACAAAAATTTCCCAAGAAAATACCCCTTCCCTCTTCATTTTAGTCATGTAATTAAACACCTAACTATTTATGCTCCTCAGAATTAAAAATTAACTTCCAGGGGCGCCTGGCTGGCTCAGTCAGAGGAATGTATGACTCTTGATCTTGGGTTCGTGAGTTCAAGCCCCATGTTACTCTTAAAGATAACCTTAAAAAAAATTAACTTCTAAAACAGATTTTCTTTTTGAATGGGTCCCATATTAAGCCAGAATTTTCATATTCATAAAAACCACCTACAAGTTAAATCATTTTAAATGTTTAATTTTAATATTTTCAACAATAAATTTTATTTTCTTAGAGAAAAGGCAACATTTGCTAATTTAAAACCCAAAGAGGAGGGGTGCCTGGGTGGCTCAGTGGGTTAAGCCTCTGCCTTCGTTCGGCTCGGGTCATGATCCCGGGTCCTGGGATCAAGCCCCCAGGGTCCTGGGATCGAGCCCTGAATCAGGCTCTCTGCTCAGCAGGGAGCCTGCTTCTCCTCTCTCTCTGCCTACTTGTGATCTCTGTCTGTCAAATAAATAAATAAAATCTTTAAAAAAAAAAAAACCCAAACAGGAAAATTAGTTCGCCCTACCCTTGACCACTCCTCCTCATTCCCAAGGAGTAATCACTTCACAGTTACCTATGAGCCCTTCCTGAAATGTTTACTGTACATATAAGTGTATCTATGTATAAACATTTTTTACATAAAGGGATTATACTATATATAATTCTGCAACTTGTTTTCCACTTAATTAACAATTTATCTTGAAGAACTTTCCTGAGCAGCACAGAAAGAATGACCTCATTCTTCTTAATAGTTGCAGAATCTTCCATTTCTTGGCTTTGCCATAATTAATCTAGGTTGTCTCCAGTCTTTCACTACCATAAAAAAATGTACTTTAGTGAACACCTGTTTATGGTATTACATATATGTGTATGAGTATACCCAAAGGATAAATTCTAAGACATAATTTGCTGGGTGAGTGATTAAAATTCATAACTACTGCAAACTGCCCTCCAAAAAGATTATGTATATATACATATTGTATATGTAGAAAAATACCTGTTTCTCCTCTTCCTCACTAACTGATAATTATCAAATGTTTTTATCTTTCCAATCCAACAAAACCTGGCATCTCCATTTTTTTTTAATGAGATGACTTAGATATAAGGCCATCTCTCTCTTTTTTTTTTTTTAAGATTTTATTTATTTATTTGACAGAGAGGACACAGCGAGAGAGGGAACACAAGCAGGGGGAGTGGGAGAGGGAGAAACAGGCTTCCTGCCAAGCAAGGAGCCTGATGGGGGGCTCAATCCCAGGACCCTGGGGTCATGACCTGAGCCGAAGGCTTAACAACTGAGCCACCCAGGCGCCATTCCTTGTTGTTTTAATTTGTATTTTTACTAGGAAGAAAGTTAGGCATCTCTTCATATATTTATCAACCACTTATATTTCCTTCTCTGAAAACCAACTATTCCTGCTATTGGTCATCTTTTTAACTTAAAGTTAATTAGCCAATATATAATACGTCATTAGTTTCAGATGTAGAATTCAGTTATTCATCAGTTGCATATAACACCCAGTGCTCATCACATCACATGCCCTACATAATGCCTATCACCCAATTACCCCTCTCACCGCCCACCTCCCCTCCAGGAACCCTCAGTTTGTTTCCTATAGTTAAGAGTCTCATGTGATTTGTCTCCCTCTGTAATGTCTTCCCAGTTTTCCCTCCCTTCCCCTATAATCCTCTGTCCCATTTCTTATATTTCACATATGAGTGAAACCATATGATAACTATCTTTCTCTGATTGACTTATTTCACTCAGCATAATACCCTCCAGTTCTATTCACACTGATGTAAATGGGAAGATTTCATCACTTTTTGATGGTTGAGTAATATTCCAGTGTGTGTGTGTGTGTGTGTGTGTGTGTGTGTAACACCACATCTTTTTTACTCATTCATCTGTTGATGGACATCTGGGCTCTTTCCATAGTTTGGTTATTGTGGACATTGCTGCTATAAACATTGGGGTGCTGGTGTCCCTTCAGATCACTACATTTGTACCTTTGGGGTATATACCTAGTACTGTAATTGGTGGGTCATAGGGTAGCTCTATTTTCAACTTCTTGAGGATATTGGTCCATTTTTTTAACTAAGCCTTTAGTACTGTTGCTCTGAATGATTTATAAGAGCTCTTTATAGATTAAGGAAACTCATCCTTTGTCATACATAGCTAAAAAAATTTTTTTTCACAGCTAAAAAATTTTTTAAAAATGAGCAAAATGCCTGAACTAAAAATATATTAAGCAAAGGACAAATCATTATCTTTTCATTGAAATAGTATATTTATATAATACACAATTCCAATTTGAAAAGTTTTATAAATAGATCACAATAGGCCATGGACTATTTTAAAAGCCCCATTTATGTATTACCAGCTAACTATACATTTACATATAAAAATTCACAAAATTAATGAGATTTTTCAAAATAAAACTGAAGTCTACAGAAATAACAGTACTTATCAGCAATATACTCAGTCAACCTCATTTGTCTTCCTACAGGTTTCCATACCTAAAATCAAAGCCTTAACTATTATTAACTACTGCCTACCACCACTATCCCCCGAAACAGATAAGCCTTTAGCCAATCAGACAGAAGTCCATACTACATTTAGAAAAGGGCAGAGGGTAATACTTGAGCAAACAGCTCTTCTTTCCTAAGACAAGACTTTAGTAATATGATTCAATCATCCTAACAGCCTAAAGTCCACTCAAGAATGCTGAATGAGAGAAAAAAAAAAAAAAAAGAATGCTGAATGAGCAGAATAAATAAATGAGAAGGAAACTAAATAGTATGCAAAAAGCTTAGAGCAAAAAAATTACCCCAGGTCAAGAGACAGGTGAAACAACATCAGAAATAATATAATAATAACTACATGTGCAATAACCAAAGGGGATTGTTCCTTTTAGAAACAACTCACATCAGGAAATGCAAAATTAACAGACTACTTACAGTAGTAGAAAAAAGGCATGCTGCAAGTAGTATATTGAGTGAAACATAAAAGTTAATAATATATAAAAACAAAAATCTATGGCTAAAAAAATAGAAGAAAACTTAAGAAATACTACAAGTGAAAAAAATAAATATTACAAGTGTTTGTGATTAAATGGTAAGAGACAAAATAATTCATTTTAATTTCTTCCTAACAACCCCAAAGAAGCAACAGATCTGAAAGTAAAACTTTAACTAAAACTTTAAATTTAAAAAAGAACAATCTTAAGTATTAGTCAGGAAGTAGCCAATTTTGATAATTTACTGACAAAATAGATGGAGCTATATAACTATATAACAAACCTCTAAATATGAAGCTAAAGAGGAACAGACACCTACAGTACAAACTAAGCTTATTTCTATAACCCTGAACAAAGAACAAAAACATGGGTTTTTAAAAATTTACTGATGCTAGTAAATAACCCGAAAAGCAAATGAGACCTTATAAAGAGAAATATGCAATAATTAATTACTTTCCTCTAATTAACTATTACAAAATCAGGTCTATCTCCAATTTGCATGCATTTTCACTAAAAAGTAGGTCTGGAGGTATAAATCAAAAATCATCTCTTCTAAATATGTCATTGCTAAGAACAGATCATTCAAAATATTACTTACCAAAATTTCTAAGGGAAATCACAGCAGTATTAGTAAAACTTAGTCCCATGGACTGGCCAACATGTATAAAAACCTAGAGCCACCTTTCAGCTTCAGATTTGTTCTCTAAACCTTGGGATATATAACAATTTGCTTCATAAAGAATAAAGAAGTAAAAGACTACTTTTTAAATGGCTACTTTTAGGGATGCCTGGGTGGCTCAGTTGGTTAAGCAGCTGCCTTCGGCTCAGGTCATGATCCCAGCGTCCTGGGATCGAGTCCCACATCGGGCTCCTTGCTTGGCAGGGAGCCTGCTTCTCCCTCTGCCTCTGCCTGCCTCTCTGTCTGCCTGTGCTTGCTCTCTCTCTCTCTCTCACTAATAAATAAATAAAATCTTAAAAAAAAAAAAAAATGGCTACTTTTAAAGAAATAGAATTATTTTTTTACATTGAATTATAAGAAATGCATAAAATAAGTGACTGAATATTTTGTTCCTTAATTTGTTAATATATTTTACATTTAAAGAATTTTAAAGGAGCGCCTGGGTGGCTCAGGGGTTAAGCCTCTGCCTTCGGTCTCAGGGTCCTGGGATTGAGCCCCGCATCGGGCTCTCTGCTCAGCAGGGAGCCTGCTTCTCCGTGTCTCTCTCTCTCTGCCTGCCTCTCTGCTGACTTGTGATCTCTGTCTGTCAAGTAAATAAATAAAATCTTAAAAAAAATAAAAATAAAAAAAAGAATTTTAAAGTTGGCAGCTCTTTCTGCCCACAGGTTCTGTCCCCATGCTTTAATAAAACCACCTTTCTGCACTGTTTTAAAAAATTTTAAAGTTAATAGCACATTAAGTAATATGTGCCAATATTAATATGTAATATTTGACAACTTCCACTTATTTTGTAACTACTGGAAATTTCCATTCATTTAACCTAAGTATTGATATTTTGAGGGAGATGGCCCTGACAGTGTTCTAAAAAATATTTCCCAAATGATATGATTAAACTATTAAATTATAATTAAACTCTCAGTACTGGCAATACGATGGAAATAATATATTCCTGAGAATGTAGAGTGCTAATACTGACTATGACAATGTCTGTAGATATTTCCTTCACCAGTCAAATGAAAGACTGTGACTGGATCACTTCTGAGGCCCCTTGCAATTTTGAAGCTGTAATTCTATGAATAAACTTGCAGTCCTGATGAAAAGAGGAAATAATCCAGTGTACACTATTCTGCATAGAGCCCCAGCTAAATGTTCTTTATGTTGTAACTCCTTTCCTTACTCACAGCTGACAGGATGTGAGGATGGTGCAAAGTAATGAACAGTGGCTATGAGCCAGCTGAAGGAGATGGCCTAGGTCAAGCAAAGTCTACTCTGAAGAATTTAAACCAGAAGACCCAGAATTTGCATGAAAAGTTAAGCTGAAAAGTCATAAATGTTCAGGGATAAATTAGCAACTTGAAACTGAAACCAAGAGTTTAAGAAGTGAATGGATCAGAAATCCAAAACCAAAGAATTCATGCAAAAATAAGTATATAAAACCCCTACAAGAAGGCAGTCTTGATTCTACCAGCTTTTTAGTCTCATCACCCTGAAGCCCAATTGCCCTTCCTTGATGGTTCATTGACATAAACTTTGCTTTTACTTCAGTTCATCTGTCCCTCGCCTTAACTAGAACCAAAACTGGTACAAAGATTGGGAATATGCAGGGGCGCCTGGGTGGCTCAGTGGGTTAAATCCTCTGCCTTTGGTTCAGGTCATGATCCCAGGGTCCTGGGATCAAGCCCTGCATCCAGCTCTCTGCTCAGCAGGGAGCCTGCTTCCTCCTCATTCTGCCTGTTCCTTTGCCTATTTGTGATCTCTGTCTGTCATATAAATAAATAAAAATCTTAAAAAAAAAAAGATTGGGAATATGCAGAGCAGGGCTTCAAAGAAAATGTGGAATTGGCTATGATAGGGAATTAGAGTAGGGAATGCAATGAGGATCCTAGTTTGGAAAGCTAGCAAAGCAGGATATATAAAAGAGATACAGTTACTTAAAGCAGTCACCTATGATCCTCCAGGACCTAGAATATGCCAGGCATACATCCTTTTATTGTGCTTTTGCTTTACTGCATTTCACAGAAATTGTTTTTTACAAACTAAAGGTTTGTGGCAGCCCTGCATCAAGCAAATCTATTGATGCCATTTTTCCAAGAGCATGTGCTCACTTATGGCTGTTTCATATTTGGCAATTCCCACAATATTTCAAGCTTTTTCATTATTATTATATTTGGCATGGGACCTATGATCAGTGATCTTTAATATTATTGTAATTTTTCTGGAGTACAATAACTATGTCCATATAAGACAGCAAACTTAATAAATGTTGTATGTGTTGACAGCTCCACTGAGCAGCCATCCCCCACCTGTCTCCCTCTCCTTGGGCCTCCCTATTCCCTGAGACACAATATTACAATTAGGCTAATGAACAACCCAATGATGACCTCCAAGTGTCCAAATGGAAGAAAAAGTTGCGCATCTCTCACTTTAAATCAAAAGCTAGAAATGATTAAGCTTAGTGAGGAAGGTCTAGAGCTAAGATAGGCCAAAAGGCAGGCCTCTTGTGTCAAACAGCTAGCCAAGTTGTGGATGCAAAGGAAAAGTTCTTGAAGGAAATTACAAGTGTTACTCTAGTGAACACATGAATGATAAGGAAGTGATATGCTGGTATGGAGAAAGTTTTACTGGTCTGGATAGAAGATCAAAGAAGCCAAAACATTCCCTTGAGCCAAAACACAATCCAGGGCAAAGCCCTGTCTTTAATTCTACGAAGGCTGACAGAGGTGAGGAAGCTGCAGAAGTGTGGAGCTCGCAGAGGCTAGGTCATGAAATTTAAGGAAAGAAGCCATCTCCATGACATAAGAGTCCAAGGCAAAGCAGCAAGTGCTGATGTGGAAGTAGCAGCAAGTCATCCAGAAGATCGAGCAACCATCATTAGTGAAGATGGTTCCTTATGTTGGAAGATGCTGTTCAGGACTTTCATAGGTAGAAAGAAGTCAATGTCCAGCTTCAAGGCTTCAAAGGACAGGCTGACTCTCTTGTTAGGGGCTAATGCAGCTGGTGACTTTCAGTTGAAGCCAATGCTCACTGACCATTATGAAAATCCCAAGGCCCTTAAAAAATGAAGCTCAATCTACTCTGCTCACAACTTCTTTATCCATTCACCTATTCATGGACACTTGTGTTGTTTCCATATCTTGGCAATTCTAAGTAATGCTGCAGTAAACATACGAGTCCATATATCTTTCCAAATTAGTGTTCTCATTTTCTTTGGGTAAATACCTAGCAGCAGAATTACTAGATCATATGGTATGGTAATTCTGTTTTTAAGTTTGTTTTTGAACATTTTTTATTTAAACTCAATTAACATATAGTGTATTATTGGCTTCAGAGGTACAGGCCTCTGATTCATCATCTTATATAATACCCAGTGCTCACTATATCATGTGCCCTCCTGAATGTCCATTACCCAGTTACCCTATCCCTTTACCGCCTTTCTCTCCAGGAACCCTCAGTTTGTTTCCTATGATTGAGAGTCTCTTTATGGTTTGTCTCCTTCTCTGGTTTTGTCTTGTTTAATGTTTTCCTCTATTCCCCTATGATCTTCTCTTTTGTCTTAAATTCCACATTTAGTGAGATCATATGATAATTGTCTTTCTCTTATTGAATTATTTTGCCTAGCAAAATACCCTCTAGTTCTGTCCACATCGTTGCAAATGGCTATGTTTCATTTTTTATGGCTGCATAATGTTCCACTGTGTGTGTGTGTGTGTGTGTGTGTGTGTGTGTGTGTATACACCACGTCTTCTTTATTCATCTGTTCATGGACATCTGGGCTCTTTCCACAGTTTGGCTATTGTGGACATTGCTGCTATAAGCATTGGGGTGCAGGTGCCCCTTCAGATCACTATCTTTGTATCTTTGAGGTAAATACCCAGTAATAGGATAGCTCTATTTTCAACTTTTTTGAGGAACATCCTTACTGTTTTCCACAATGACAGTACCAATTTACACTCCTACCAAAAACGCACAAGGACTCCTTTTTCTCCACATCTTTGTCAACACTTATTTCTTCTTTTTGATTTTAGCTATTCTGGCAGGTGTGATACCCTACTGTGGTCTAGACTTCTGTTTCCCTGATGATTAATGACGCTGATCATTTTTCATGTGTTTGTTGTCCATCTGTATGTGTTCTTTGGAAAAATGTCTATTTAGGTCCTCTGCCCATTTTTTAATCATATTTTCTTTGGTGTTGAGTGTATATATGAAAAACTCACAGCTAACATCAAACTCAATAGTAAAAACCTGAGAACTTTTCCTCTAAGATCAGAAACAAGACAAGGGTATCTACTGTTTCCATTTTTATCAAACCAGTATGGAAGCTCTGGCCACAGTAATCAGATAAGAAAAAGAAATAAAAGGTAACCATATTGGAGAGGTAGAAGTTAAACTGTCAGTATTTGCAGATGACATGATACCTTACATAACAAACCCTAAAGACTCCACCAAGAAACTACTAGAAATAGTAAATAAACTCAGTGAAGTTACAGAATACAAAATAAATACCCAAAAATCAGTTGTTTCTATACACTAATAACAAAGTAGCAGAAAGAGAAAATTAAGAAAACAATTCTATTTACAACTGTACCAAAGACAATAAAATACCTAGAAATAAACTTACACAACATGAAAGACTTGTACTGGGGGAACTATAAAACACTGATGAAAAAACTGGACATGACACAAACAAATAGAAAGATACTCCATTCTCATGGATTGGAAGAATTAATATTGTTAAAATGTCCATACTAGGGATGCCTGTGTGGCTCAGTTGGTTAAGCAGCTGCCTTCGGCTCAGGTCATGATCCAAGCATCCTGGGATCGAGTCCCACATCGGGCTCCTTGCTCGGCAGGGAGCCTGCTTCTCCCTCTGCCTCTGCCTGCCTCTCTGTCTGCCTGTGCTCATTCACTCTCTCTCCCTCTCTCTCTGACAAATAAATAAATAAAATATTTTTTTAAAAAAAATGTCCATACTACCCAAAGCAATCTATAGATTCAAGGAACTCCCTATCAAAATACCAACATTTTTCACAGAACTAGAACAAATAATCCTAAAACATGTACAGAACACAAAAGACTCAGAATAGCCAAAACAATCCTGAAAAAGAAGAAAGATGGAGGTATCAGAATCCCAGATTTCAAGATGTACTATAAAGGTGTAGTAATCAAAACAATATGGTACTAGCACAAAAACAAACACACAGATCAATGGAACAGAATAGGGAGCCCAGAAATAGACTCATGCTTATATGGTCAGTTAATCTATGATAAAGGAAGCAAGAATATACAATGGGAAAGACAGTCTCTTCAACAAATGGTGTTGAGAAAATGGGACAGCTACATGGGAAAGAATGAAACTGGGAGCACCTGGGTGGTACAGTCATTGAAGCATCTGACTCTTTGTTTCAACTCAAGTCATGATCTCAGGATCATGGGATCAAGCCCTGCATCGGGCTCCATGCTCAATGTGGAATCTGCTTAAAATACTATATCTCTCTCCCTCTGCCCCTGCCCCTCCCCAGACTCTCTCTCTCTAATAAATAAAACTTTATTTAAAAAAAAAAGAATGAGGGACGCCTGGGTGGCTCAGTCGGTTAAGCGGCTGCCTTCGGCTCAGGTCATGATCCCAGCGTCCTGGGATCGAGTCCCACATCGGGCTCCTTGCTCGGCAGGGAGCCTGCTTCTCCCTCTGCCTCTGCCTGCCTCTCTGTCTGCCTGTGCTCCCTCTCTCTCTCTAATAAATAAATAAATAAAATCTTTTTTAAAAAATAAAAATAAATAAATAATAATAAAAAAATTTAAAAAAGAATGAAACTAGACCACTACATTATTTTTTAAAAATCAAAATAGATTAAAGACCAGGACACCTGGGTGGTTCAGTCAGTTAAGTTTCTACCTTCAAATGAGGTCATAATCCCAGGGTCCTGGAATCAAGTCCCACACCAGGCTACCTGCTCAGTGGGGAGTCTGCTTCTCCCTCTCCCTCCCACTCATGCTCTCTCTCAAATAACCAATAAAATCCTTGAGAAAAAATAGAATAAAGACCTAAATGTGAGACTTGAAGCCATTAAACACCTAGAAAAGATAAGCATAATCTCCTTGACATTCACCTTAGCAACATTTTTTTAGATGTGTCTCCTAAGGCAAAGGAAACAAAAACAAAAACTATTGGGACCACATAAAAATAAAAAACTTTTGCACAGCAAAGGAAATCATCAACAAAACAAAAGACAACCTGCTAAACAGAAGAAAATACTTGCAAACGATATATCTGACAAGGTATTAATATCCAAAATATATAAAGAATTTATATGACTCAACACCAACAAATTTTCTATATTGCCTTCTAAAATCTTTATTGTTCTGTATTTCATATCAACATCTATAATCTGCCTAGAGTTCTTC
Organism: Taxidea taxus jeffersonii; assembly: GCA_003697995.1. Taxonomy (NCBI): domain Eukaryota; kingdom Metazoa; phylum Chordata; class Mammalia; order Carnivora; family Mustelidae; genus Taxidea; species Taxidea taxus. The sequence goes on from RCUC01164804.1 coordinate 44,737, forward strand.
TTTGTATATGGAGTACATAGGAGCCAAGTTTTACTTCTTTCCTATAAGATGTCCCAGCACCACTGATAAAAAAAAAAAAATCAACTCTTCTGTACTACTCTACTATGTCATCCTTGACACAAATCAAACATCAATAACTGTATAAGTCTGTTTCTGGTGCTCCATTTTATTATTTTGGGGTATCTGTCCTGAGGCTGCCACCACACTATCTTAATGGTCAAGACTTTTAAGTCTTGAGCTGGTCAAAGTAGTACTCTTATTTTAGTGTTAAGATTTCCTGATCTATTCCTAGCCCCAACTATTTCCATTAAATGTAGCCTAATTCTCTCAAGTTTCACAGAATCCTCTTACAATACTGACTGGTAATACATTAAGGCTATGAATAAACTTGGAAAGAACTGATGTATTTACAGTAGTGAATCTTGTAGTTCATAAATATGGAATTCATCTCCCTGAAGTTTTATTAATTTTGACCACAAAAGTCTTCTACATGTTTCATTATACTTATTGCTAGGTCCCTGATATTTTTTAATGGTATGAAAAGTGGCATTCATAGTTCAAGTTCAAAGTAAGAACCGCAATAAATTATGTCTCTCCCACTGAATGCAGCCAGAAAACATGAACAGAATGCATGAAACTACCATTTGAGGACTCTGAAAAGTAAATGATAGCAGATGAATTAGGAAAAAATATCAAAATTTGAAATCCACTGTACCAGAACAGTTTAACTAAAGTTAGGATGAAACCAAGAAGCAAAAAAAGAGAGCTCCAAAAGAACCATTTACTTTTGGCTGAAGAAGTAGGGTAAGAGACTTAGTTTTCAAAGAGAGGGATGGAGAATTCCCCATTTATCCTTTATTTTTCCTTTCTCCATTTTCTCACATCCAGCCCCCAAGCAATCCCACAGCTCCCATATGAGAAGCTATGATTCCAAGAGAGTGAGGTGAACCCCCACTGTTTTTCTTCTTTCCCTGTCCTAATGCTACTTGGCACTGAACACAGGTACATTCCCAGGAAGTACAGTGCAGAATAACTAGAGTCTCAACTTTGCAACAAAGAAACCAAAAAGGGGAGCCCCAGAAACCAGAAAGTACCAGGGAAATCACAGAAAGGGAAGAGCTCAGAAGAAGGAGGCTATAAACTTTGTTTATAAACTCCTGGGCTCATTCTCATATGATCCCATGGATCATACCTTGTAAACAAAAGAGCAAAAACCTGAAGAACTAAACTACAGGAGAGGCCACTGACCAGGTTCTTTACTGGCCACTAGGGGGAACATACACTGGGTATATTTAACTAGGACTGCAAAGGCTTTAAAAATGGAACTGACGGGCGCCTGGGTGGCTCAGTTGGTTGAACAACTGCCTTCAGCTCAGGTCATGATCCCGGAGTCCTGGGATCGAGCCCCGAATTGGGCTCCCAGCTCCACGGGGAGTCTGCTTCTCCCTCTGACCTTCTCCCCTCTCATGCTCTCTCTCACTCTCTCTGAAATAAATAAAATCTTTTAAAAAAATTTTTTTTGTTTAAATGAACTGACATTGAAACCAACAGAAGGCTGGTCAGAACTTTCTGCCTGAATCCAAATAGGCAGACTGCCTGCTAAAACAAAAAATATCAACATTCTCTGTAGGATTTACACAAGATCCAAAGTTTCATAACATAATTCTTTTAATTCTTTTAAAAGTCCAGGTTACAATCCAAAATTATTCAGCAATACAAAGAACTAAGAAAATCTCGAACACCTGGGTAGTTCAGTTATAATCCAACTCTTGATTTCCACTCAGGTCATGATCTCAGGGTTGTGAGATCAAGCCCTGCATCCAGCTCCACGACAGGCATTCAGCCTGCTTAACATTCTCTCTCTCCCTCTCCCTCAGTCCCCCACCACACTCATACAACTCTCTAAAAACAAATAAACAAACAAAAAAACCCCAACTCACAATGGAAAAAAAAAATCAACAGACCCATGTGTTGACATTATCAGACAAAAACATGAAAGTGGCTAAAATAAAAATGCTCAAAGAGATACAGGTCAACACTCTCAAATCAGTAATCTAAGCTTCTATCCTAATCAATCAGAAAAGGAAAGCAAAACAAATTCAAAGCATGCAGAAGGCAGGAAATAAGAGCAGAAATCAATGAAATTGACAACAGAAAAATCACAGAAAATATGAATGAAATCAAAATCTGATTATTTGAAAAAGAACAATAAAACATATAAATCTCTAGAAGGAAAAAGAAAAAGAAAGAAGAAACAAATTATCAATATGAGGAATAAAGGAGGGAATACCGATACTAATCTTGCAGACATTAAAGAGAAAATACAAAAATGCTATATGCAATTCTACACACATAAATAGGACAAAGAAATGGATGAAAAAGACTAATTCCTCTAGAACCAGAAACTATAAAAACATACCTACATTGAAATATATTACCTGAAAAGTCCTTTAACTATTAAATCAGATGTGTCGTTCCAAACCTCCTGAAAAGAAAACTCCAAGCCCAGATGTTTCACTGGAAAATTCTCCTAACATTTAAAGATTAAATGACATGAACTCTACATGACCTTGGACAGAAAATAGAAAAGGAATACCTCTAAACTCATTTTATAAAACCAGCATTACAATGATACCAAAAACAAACAAACAAAAAACAACTCAAAGAAAAAAAAAAAAAAACTATAGGGGCACCTGGCTCAGTGTGTTGAGCGTCTGCCTTCAGCTCAAGTCATGATCTTGGGGTTCTGGGATCGATCCCTGCATCAGGCTCCCTGCTCATCAAGAGTCCACTACTCCTTCTCCCTCTACTTCCCACTTGTGTGTTCGCTCTCTTTCTTTTTCTCTCTCAAATAAATAAAATCTTAAAAAAAAACCACTATAGATCAACATCCGTAATAAACATAATGCAAAAAACCTCAATAAAATACTAGCAAATTGAATCTAACCATACATAAAAAGGATAATATACCAGTAATACAAAGCTAATTCAATCTGCAAAAGTCAATGTAATCCACCACATTAACAGTCTAAAGAAGAAAAACCACATGACCAGATTGATCAGTGAAGAAAAAACACCTGACAATATTCAAGACCCCTCCATGATAAAAAAAAAAAAATTTCTCGCAAAAAAACAAATAGAAGGAAACTCGTTCAATTTTATAAAGGACATCTACAAAAACAAACAAAACCTAGTACTGGTCAGTACAGTAAGTGCAATAAAGCAAATTAGACATGACTGAAATAGGATTAGCAAATGGATTAGAAGAAACTATCCAGAGTGCTGCAGACAACAAAAAGAAAATACAGAGGAAAGGATATTAGACACAAAAATAAAGTGATAAGGTCCAATATGTTTAGTCTCATAAGGTCAATGGGGTAGAGGCAATTTTTGAGGTGATATTAGCTGAAATTTTTCCATATTTGATAAAATACATCAATTCACAGATTCAAAAATCTCAAAAGCTCCAATCAGGATTGAAAAAAATATACACACAACTAGACACAACATAGTAAAACTTCAGAAAGATGAAGAAAAAAATCTTTAAAACTGCTAGAGAAAAAAATACAACTTTTAAAGAAGCAGTAGGCTGGTAACTGACTTCTCAACAGAAACACTAAGAGGCCACCTTTAAGGTGGAGAAAAGAAAATACTGTCATACTCTACCTAGCAAAAGTATCTCTCAAGAACAAAACAAAATAGACATTTCATTCAAAAAAAAAAAAAAAAGACACTACAACACCAACAGATCCACACCAAAAGAAATTCTAAACTTTCTCCAGGAAGAAAGAAAATGATTCCAAATGGGATGTGAAAGATGGAGGAAGGAATGAAGAGTAAGGTAATAATAAATATATAGGTAAATGTAAATAACTACTGACTATATAAAATAATAATAAAGTCTTTTTTTTTTTTTAAAGATTTTATTTATTTGTCAGAGAGAGAGAGAGAGAGAGAGAGCAAGCACAGGCAGACAGAGAGGCAGGCAGAGGCAGAGGGAGAAGCAGGCTCCCTGCCGAGCAAGGAGCCCGATGTGGGACTCGATCCCAGGACGCTGGGATCATGACCTGAGCCGAAGGCAGCCGCTTAACCAACTGAGCCACCCAGGCGTCCCAATAATAATAAAGTCTTACAGAATTTATAAACATGAATAGACTTATCACAGAAGGACAGATTACAAGCAGGAAGAAAGTAAAAAACAATACAAAGGGTCCTTATATTGCTTGAAGGACTATAAAACCTCAGCCGACTTTGGCAAGTTAAATGGTAACTTAAGAATGCTATTATAGGGGCCCCTGGGTGGCTCAGTGGGTTAAAGCCTCTGTCTTCAGCTCAGGTCATAATCCCAGGGTCCTGGGATCGAGCCCTGCATCCAGCTCTCTGCTCAGCAGGGAACCTGCACCCGCCTCTCTCTCTGCCTGCCTCTCTGACTACTTGTGATCTCTCTGTTAAATAATAAAATCTTAAAAAAAAAAAAAGAATGCTATTGTAATTTCTAAGGTAAAAGCAGAGTATATAACTTCAGGAAAAATTTTACAGGGAAAAAAATGGAATGAAAAAAAATATTTGGGGCATCTCAGTGGCTCAGTTCATTCAGCATTTGCTCAGGTTATGATCTCAGGGTCCCAGGATCAAACCCCACATTGGGCTCCCCACACAGTGGAGAACTGTCTCCTTCCTCTCTCTCTGCCCTTCCCCCAGCTCATGCTCCCTTGTGTGTGTGTGAGTCTCTCTCTCTCTCTCTCTCAGATAAATAAAATCTTTTAAAAAATAGCTTTGTGATATGCAAAATACAGTAATTTACATTCTTAAGTGCATTTAGTAAGAAATTTACATTCTTAAGTGCACGTATTAGAAAGAAAGACTGAGGGGCGCCTGGGTGGCTCAGTGGGTTAAGGCCTCTGCCTTCGGCTCGGGGCATGATCCCAGGGTCCTGGGATCCAGCTCCACACTGGGCTCTCTGCTCAGCGGGAACCCTGCTCTCTGTCTGCCTCTCTGCCTACTTGTGATCTCTGTCTGTCAAATAAATAAATAAAATATTAAAAAAAAAAAAAAAAGAAAGAAGACTGAAATGAGCTAAACATTTATCTCAGTAAGTTAGGGAGAAAATAGCAAAATTAATCCAAATAATGTAGAAAGAAGGATATAATTTAAAATAAGAATTAATGAAATAGATAATATGTAATAAAACTAGTAAATGTAGTAGTTTATTTTAAGATTAATAAAGTGAGGGGTGCCTGGGTGGCTCAGTGGGTTAAAGCCTCTGCCTTTGGCTCAGGTCATGCATGATCTCAGGGTCCTGGGATCAAGCCCCGCATCGGGCTCCCTGCTCAGTGGAGAGCCTGCTTCTCCCTCTCCCTCTGCCTGCTGCTCTGCCTACTTGTGCTCTCTGTCTCTCTGTCAAATAAATAGACGAAATCTTAAGAAAAAAAAAAAGAAAGGAAGGAAGGAAGGAAGAAAGAAATGGTAAGATTCTGGATGCATCTTGAATATATAGCCAACATAATTTGCCAATATTATATATGAGGTGTAAATGAAAGAAAGAAGTGAAAGATTCCAAGTGAACTGAAAAGAAAAAAAGAGAAGTAGCCATTTACTGATTTAGGGAAGGCTGGAGAAGGAGAATGTTATGAGGATAGGGATTCTGAGATAGCTTATCTTAGATATTCAAGAGGGAGATGACAAAGTCACAGCTAGATACAGAGGTCTGGAGCCAGGCTGAGAGGGAGCAGGTAAGACTAGAGGAAATCCAAGAGAGCTGTTGAAGAAAGTATTTCAATAAAAAAGAAAAAGCAGGGCACCTGGGTGGCTCAGTGGGTTAAGCCTCTGCCTTCAGCTCAGGTCATGGTCTCAGGGTCCTGGGATCAAGGCCTGCATGGGGCTCTCTTGCACAGCAAGGAGCCTGCTTCCCCCTCTCTCTCTGCCTGCCTTTCTGCCTACTTGTGATCTCTCCCTGTCAAATAAATAAATAAAAATCTTCAAAAAAAAAGAAAAGAAAAAGAAAAACCAGTTTTACGGGAGAGAAAAAGTGAAACTGCTAGCACAATGCCCTTGAGTAGATAAAAGATAGGAACTAGGGTATCAATCAGGATTTCTCAAAACTTCTACAGCATTGACATGGGGGGGGGGGGTGTCTGTCCTTTGCATTGTATGACATTTATCAGGATCTGTAGCCTTTCTGCCGTAGATGCCTGTCCGCCCCCAACAACCCTGTCACAACAATCAAAAATGTCTCCAGATACTGCCAAATATCCCCCTAGAGAGCAAAATCACTCCCAGTTTAAAACAAAATGGTCTTTGCTGGAAATACTGACAATTCATGTACATTAAAGGCATGAAAGAAGATAAAATGGGCAGAGTACAGTATAATTTGAGTATCTCCCTCTGAATAGATCCTTGTTAAGTATACACACAGTCAAGGCCACAGGAAACATGAGGAACTGTTGGCCTATCACAAAACTGAAGTCCTTACTCCAAGGAAAATATTAGTATTTTGTTCTTGAACTACAACTAACATATAAGCTATGTCTATCTTTGAACTGAATCTAAGCCAAAACTTCTATGTGTTTTTGGGTCCGTCCACGCCCCCTTCCATAATGCCTACGTAGTCTCAAGTTCCCTGGGTTTCTCTTAAAATCATAGGATGAAAACATAATGACTTAGCACAAATTAAATTAAATGTACTAGGGGCGCCTGGCTGGCTCAGACAGTAGAGCACGCAACTCTTGATCTTGGGGTCTTGAGTTCAAGCCCCACATTAGGTATGGAGCCTAATTAAAATTAAAAATTAATTAATTAAATGTTACTATTCCAGAGAAGGCTCACTTTTTGCAGGGGGCAGCTCTAATGGGACATCTTCAATGACAATCTAAGGATATTATTTATGGGTCTCAAATCATTCCACCAAATTACCATGTAGTATTTAAAGAAGTCTTACTCTATCCACTGACACTTTTGTACCTACTGACTTCTCTACCAGAGGGATATAAGATAATCATCTTATTCTGCAGGCACTTAGAATGGAAGAGAGGAGGGCACTGAACAAGCCCTTAGCAATCATGAAATGAGAAGGTTTGAGAATAAAAAAGCCCAGGCAATTGGGTTCACATATATACATCAAGTTCCAGGATAACAGAAGCTATGTCTAAGAGAAAGAAAATACAGTAATACGACCTGTGTAAGTCACACTTGCTTCCTCAATAACAGGTTCTATATCCTGTTACATAATGAATTACAGTGTCAGAGCAAATATATAATATAAAAGGACTCTACAAATTTAAGAAAACTGAAAACCCTAACATTTCTATTAAAATATTTGGCTTCCTGGGACGCCTGGGTGGCTCAGTTGGTTGAGCAGCTGCCTTCGGCTCAGGTCATGATCCCGGCGTCCTGGAATCGAGTCCCGCATCGGGCTCCTTGCTTGGCAGGGAGCCTGCTTCTCCCTCTGCCTCTGCCTGCCACTCTGTCTGCCTGTGCTCGCTCACACTCTCTAACAAATAAATAAATAAATAAAATCTTTAAAATATTTGGCTTCCAAACTTGTTTTAAAAAATAACCCAGGGACGCCTGCGTGGCTCAGTGGGTTAAGCCGCTGCCTTCGCCTTGGGTCATGATCCCAGGGTCCTGGGATCGAGTCCCACATCGGACTCTCTGCTCGGCAGGGAGCCTGCTTCTCCCCTCCCCTCTCTGCCTGCCTCTCTGCCTACTTGTGTGATCTCTGTCAAATAAATAAAATCTTAAAAACAAAACAAACAAAAAAAACCCCAGAAGCTTGAAGAGCCTTATTAAGTGTGAATTACGGATATTTTCTATCATTACCCCCTTTTAAATACTGCTTTGCTTTCTATCATAGTAGGAAATTAAATTGCTCAGACATGACTTGTTTTTCCACTGTGCCATTGCGGTTGTAACCCAACACCCTGTGCTCTTTTTGATAATTAAATACTGAGACTCCAATTTGTTCTAAAAACTTCCCAAGACCCAAGGTAAGATACGGATTATAATTCCTAAAGTCGTCTTTTAAATACCCCAAATCCTAAGAACATAAAGCAGAGGAGTAAGTATATCTAAAGTATGGAAAGCCTCAATACAATCACACTGGCCTCATCTTCCACTTCATACTGTACTGCAACGGTCACAGGCAACTACCACCTATCATATGCTGAAGATACAATCGTGAATAAGTGCCACCTTCTCAACCGTGGGCCCAAAGAAGACGCACTTCATAAACACTCTGCATGGCTTATTCTCTGATCCAGAAGGGAGGTCAAACTCCCTAACTGTAAAGTCAGATAACAATCCTATACATATCAGTGGAGGGGCAATATACAACAGACTCCAGAGCTATTACCACAATCACTGTATGCTTCTGGTCCATTTTCCCTGGTGCCTCTTGGAAATCTCTAGAGAACTCCATATAATGATCATTTAAGGTCTAAATACTTTAAAAGATCCTAAGTTGAGGGGACGCCTGGGTGGCTCAGTTGGTTAAGCAGCTGCCTTCGGCTCAGGTCATGATCCCAGCATCCTGGGATCGAGTCCCACATCGGGCTCCTTGCTTGGCAGGGAGCCTGCTTTTCCCTCTGCCTCTGCCTGCCACTCTGTCTGCCTGTGTTCGTGCTCTCTAACAAATAAATAAATAAAATCTTAAAAAAAAAAAAAGAAAGATCCTAAGTTGAGAACCTCACGCTATAGATGAAAAACCTAAAAATAAGTTTGAGTTATCCAGGGTCATAGAAGTAGTTGGTCTCTAACTTCTCATAAGTAGGCATTATTTGGGACTTGTACCAGAGTTTCTGGGTAGCTTCTGAGAGTCTCACTTCTATAAGGCAGAAGGCTAACAATCTGTAAGTAAAAACTTACACAGCCTCATATTTACCTACAGGCTCACACTAAATGCAAGCCCACAAACTCTGAAGATACCAATTTAGATAAACAAGAAGTTACTTTCCAGGAACAAACAAGCCAACTTCTCTTAGAAAACAACTCCATTCTAAATTCTTAACTATTGCTTTTTCCTTTACTATAAGCACAGGTTATAATAGCTGTAGGAGTTGTTATGAGCATTGATAACTGACCAGCACAGAAGCCTTTTTCTGTCCAACTTCCCATTCTCCCGGCCAAGTGTGATCTCTTATTCTTGAATTCCCACGAATAATGTGAGTGCCTCGCAACCCCACACAGCCAGCAGGCTGTGGTTAGGTACATGTCTTAACTCTCCAAGGAGATTACCAGATTTCTATACTTCTTTAATAAATTCCCTAAGATCAGTATTATGTGTTTTTGTTCTTCTGTTATTACCACTGTTGTTAGTCTCCACAGAGCCTGACACACCTATGTGCTCAAGAAACGTGTGCTAAATGTATAAACAGGTTGATCATTTCAAAGCTTGATGTTGCCCTAATTCTAGGACTGGAATGTTATTATACCACAGTAAAAAAAATGTATCTAAATTCCAGAAAGAGAGGTCATATAACAGTAACTTCTAACTTTTACATGAATGTTTTTTCATTCGTTACTAACCTTCTGGTGATGCTCTAAGGAAAAAAAGTAAAAGTTAGGAAATGCCAGAACACATTTTCCTAAAAAGTTATGGGTTGCAAATTATATTTTTCAGCATTCTGGTAGTGTTTTCTTATTTAATAAGGAAGTCTTGTGGTTTTTTTATTGCTTTGTGAAGGAATAGTCACCCAATAATTTATCCTTTTTTTTTAAGATTTTATTTATTTATTTGACAGAGAGAGAGAGAGAGAGATCACAAGCAGGCAGAGAGGCAGGCAGAAAGAGGGGGAAGCAGGCTCCCTGTTGAGCAGAGAGCCCGATGTGGGGCTTGATCCTAGGACTCTGGGATTATGACCTGAGCCAAAGGCAGAGGCTTAACCCACTGAGCCATCCAAGCGCCTCTAATTTATCTTTTATATTACATTATTCCTTGGTTTTTGTTGTTCTTGCCATCCAGAAAGGCCTAATACCTGTCTTTACAACTGTCAATCTTACGTGAAATCTTTTATCTTCCCAATTATATGTGATCTTTCATCTGCCTTACATCATAACTATGTACATCATTTTTAATCTCTACCAGTAGGTGGTAAACTGAGTGGTAATGACTAATTTTTGTAAACTTTAATAAATGTGTTGAATTCCTATCAGACTGGAATAACATCAACTACCCTTATACATCTGAAAATACAGTCTGTACCCCTTAAGGCCAAAATGTGAAAAAAATTAATTATATTATTGTATTAATAAGGTACTACCATTATTTTAATTGATATTTTAATACAGAAAAATTTTTTAAAATAAAGACTAAAAATTATTATTAATAATGTACTATCATTATTTTAATTGATATTTTACTACTTACAAAAAATCTTTTAATACTAAAGACTATTTTTCAGGAAAGCAATAAAAAACACAAATAAGGAAAATTTATACTATCTGTTGCATTAAGCCTTAAAACATTCACTTATAGGGCGCCTGGGTGGCTCAGTGGGTTGAAGCCTCTGCCTTCGGCGCAGGTCATGATCCCAGAGTCCTGGGATCGAGCCCTGCATCAGGCTCTCTGCTCAGCAGGGAGTCTGCTTCCCCCTCTCTCTCTGCCTACTTGTGATCTCTGTCAAATAAATAAATAAAATCTTTAAAAAAAAACATTCACTTATAGATAAGAAGGTAGTTGGGAATGTCTCAATGGCAAAACAAGGTACAACAAAGCTCATACATAGGAAAAAAAAAATCAGCTCCTTGGACTCTCTATCTATCACAGGATAACAGTATCCCCATAACTTAGCTAACACACTGAAAAGAACAGAATGATCAAAAGGTGATATATACAACCACATTTATAACATCACAATTGTCTTTAAAAACCACTACCTGCCCAAATGTAAGTGAAAACCATCATAGCATGTGTTAGCACTATAGATACACACCACTGGGACTGTTCACTACGAACTATACCATCATGACAACATAGCACCGACTGGGACACGGTGACATAAGCAGTCATTCACAAACAAGCCAGATGATCACACCATCCACTACCCACCACGCACAGTGGAATATATATAACACCCTGTTTTTCAATTACAATGTCATGAACACTTCAAATTCCTTTAAGAATAGTTCCTTTTTAAAAAAACTTAAACTTTATAGACTCTGAAATAAATGATCTACCCTATTTTGAAAAGATCCTCAGGTTATCATGAAAGATAGCATTAGCTAAAAACCACTGTCTGTCTTGCAAGACAGTCATTCTTTCTTACTACACTGGCCACATCTATGTCTTCCAAACATATGCACACACCCTCCAAAGCAAGCACTCTGACAGGAAAAAAACATACTACAGAGAAAAGCCTACCAGATGTGAAGTCACAGGACCTCCATTCTAGCCTGGCTGGTCCCTTTTTCAGTCATCTGACTCAGAACTAAAGTTTTTTATCTGATTGCTATACAAATCAAATGGCACACTCTATGTAAAGGAGCTCTACTTTTGTGGGGGTTTTTATTTTTTCTGTATAACTGTAGGCATTCAAATAATTGTTAGCTGAGTCTAGAATACTTGAATACAGCTTGTTCTCATTTTTTTAAGAGAATCTATTCTTCTTAGAGTCCAAAAGGTCATTTCTAGTTCATGGCAAGATTATAACTGCATCAGTGCCCTCAAAACTAAAATATTAAAAGGAGATGGTGTGCAATATGAGTCTGTAAATGTCAAAGGGCCAAAACAATCAGAATCATAGGCAGGCATCCTAATCCAAGTAAATTTTGAGTCATATTTGGGAAAATAAAAAGCAAAAATTTCTCATGTTGCAACATAAACATGTAGGATATGGGGCACCTGGGTGGCTCAGTAGGTTAAACATCAGACTCTTGCTTTTGGCTCACATCATGATCTCAGGGTTGTGAGATGGAGCCCAAATACATCTGACTCCACACTCAGTGGAGAGTTTGCTTCTCTCCCCCTCTCTCTGCCCCTCCCCCCACTTGTTCTCTCTCTCTCTCTCTCTCTCTCTCTCTCAAATAAATCTTTTAAGATGTAGGATCGAGTAAGATGATTTGGAGGTCTATAGCAGAGGGGTTAAGATGAGAAGAACATATAATCAAATATAAAGTCAAAGATGGCAGAACATCTGACAAGTTTAAGTTTCATAACACATCCATTAGGAACAACTTAATATTCCTGAGCCAAGAATGATATGGTGAAATGGTATTTGAGAAAAACTATCCCAGCAGCTGTGTGGAGGATAAACTGATCAGAGAGAAGTATAAGGGAAACCAGTTTAGAAGTGTTTATGTGAAGTAATACAATTTAGGTTCTACAATAAGGTGGTAACTAAGATGATGAAAAGGAATAAATCTGGGACAGCTGAGTGGCTCAGTAGGTTAAGCATCTATCTTTGATTCAAGTCATGATCCCAGGGTCCTGGAGTTGGAGTCCTGTATCAGGGCTCCTTGCTCAGTGGGGAACCTTCTTCTCCCTCTGCTTCTGACCCTCCCCCTGCTTGTGCTTGAGTGTGCGCTCTCTCTCTCTCTCTCTCTCTCTGACAAATAAATAAATAAAACCGAAAGAGAGAGAGAAAGGAAGAGAGAGAGAAAGAGAGAAGGGATAAATCTGATACACAATGCAGAGTCAATCACCCTTGGTGATAGGTTGAATCAGGGAGGTGGTAAAAGATTTGAAAATGATTTCAAGGACATGGTCATGGATGGCCTACAGTATAACCACACCTGCACAATGCTAACAGTTCCAGACTGTATCTGAACTTGTTTAGCTCTATTCAACATTCCCACAATGAGACACTGCTCCACTTTAGATGAAAACAAAAAACTACCACCACTATGATAGTGTGGAAATACCCCATAACCTAAGGTTCCAGACATCTTGATGGAGGAAGCCTACTCTTCCAAGCTAGGAAACTTCTTCCCCACCTACACAACTGGGGAAAGGGGAATTTCTTCTATGCCCCAAATTGTCTCTATACACTTGAAGTCCAAGCTCAACTCTATATGGATTTTTAGGTCACATGGATGCAAAACACAGATGACACACCACTGACAGGGTCATGTGTAACAATATAAGTCAGGCACATTATATTTTTAAAGGTTCATTCTAAACTGAAACAAAGCCAAGTTGATTACATTTAAAAATTAAAATCGCCAAAAGGCAACCTTATGGGGTTATTTTTAATGTATCATAATGATAAATTGTTCCAGAATGCACTGTGCTACATAATGATTCTGCAGTTTTGTTAGAGCTTTTATTTCTGCAGCTTTAAAAACGTGCTGTTGGAAAGCAGACATCAAAGTGTCTTCCTTGTCTTAAAAGCATACCATTATGCTATTTCCAGTTTTATGAAGTATAAGCTATCAATAACATTTTGCATTTAATCAAGATCTTATTGCTTTCAGTGCCTTCAAAGGAGGACCCAGTATAAATTTAATACAGAAAAGGAACTCAGGTTGATCCATGGGAGTCTATCTATGGGTAGAAAAAAGCTCTAGGGCTTAGTTTGAATCAGCTATACTAACATCCATTCTCCAAAAGGACTGATCCATCCAAGCTCATTCAGAAAACATGTCTTTTTCATCGAGATCTCAAAGGTTCTAACACGTTATCGTTTACACACACTTTACTCGCACAAACAACAGCAACAACAAAAAACACTTATAAAATTTTCGCATTGCCTTAGTTTAAAAACAAATAAACCAGCCTACCTTGCAAACGGATTAAATATTACCTAGGAAGGATACCAAACTAATCTCGTGATAAATAGCTTTCCAGGCCACTGTCACTCTAACCCTTCCATTTAGATTTTTCGGGGGCAAAGAATGAAATTTTTTATTTCCTTGTTGGACTTAAGATTCTGCATCAGGAGATAAAGAAGGTCGGGTCGTATCGGGTTTAAAGCCACAGGCTCCAGCGCTCCTCGCTGCCCTAACGCGGCGGGCAGGGGGAGCCAGGTGCAGCATCGCCTCCATGCTCCGAGACGAGACCAAGTCTTCGCCTCCACGGCGAGAGCAGGTGCGAAACCGACGCTCAGGGTTTCGGCGATTGCAACCATCTTCCTCCACCGCAGATCCGAGGCCGCCCTAGAAGAGGAACCTTCTAGTCCAGTCATCCCCAGGGGCCCGTTTGCTGAAGGCGGACAGTGCGGTGGATTCCTAATCCTTTTCCCTGAAGGGTAATTTCCTACACCAGCCGCAGGACTCACAGTCCCACGCCCGCCCCCCGAAACTGAGCTGCAAAGGGGGCTCAGGTGGGGCCCACCAGCCCCTCACTGCCTCCCCAGAGAGGCGTGGGCCGGGACGGGGATCTCGGCCCCCGGTCTCTCCCCCTTGAGCTCCCGACGCCGCTCACCGTGAAGGGGACATCCCCGACGCTGCCCACGGAGTAGCAGTTGTCTCCAGGGTTGACAGCCCCGGTGAGGACCTGATGCAGATGCATCTCCGGAGCCCGGGCAGGCGAGGGACTGCGCGAGAGAAGCGACGAGCCCCGCGCCCGACCGCGAGAGCGCTTCTCCCTCCGCCTCCCTCGGGACCCACCCCGCGGCGGCTCCGGCTTAAGACCTCGCCTGGCTCTTGCCTTCCCCCTTCCTTGTCTCTGCCATGGGAGCTCCTCGACCGCTGCCGCCGCCCGGATCGCCGCTCGGCTGCGGAAATGCCCGGATGCTCCCACTGCCTGCTGCACCGGCGCACAAATGCGGGAGGAGCGCAAGGGTGCGTGTGAGGCGGAGGCGGGGGGGCGCCGGGGTAGCGCGTGAGCCGGGAGCGTGCCGGAAAGGACGCTCCGCCAGAGGGAGAAGGGCGCTGCGCGCGCCTACCCTCGAGGGAGCTACAGTAGAGTGGGAGGGTAAACCCCTCCTCCAGCTGCTGGGCTCTTAGCTCAGTCCCGCTCCCCGCCCCGCGTTTGCGCGTGCGCGCGCAGTAGTTTCCAGGGCAATTGCGCGCGCCGCGTGGACCCTGGTCCCGGGATTGCGCGCGCAGACGTGCGGGAGTTCCCTCGGAGCCTCCCGGCTGCGGCCAGTGGGGGCGGGCCACGCAGCCGTCCTTCTCTGGGGACACGCCTCGGTTCTGTCGTACGCTCCGGAGTACACTGTATGTTAGTCCGGGCAATTGACCTCAGGAGGACGCCAGTCACCGGGAAATTTCACCTCGGAAAATCTTAGATCCCCTAGGGCTTTTTGACAGTACCGAGCGTAAGGTATTTAATTTTACATAAACAATAAAGACGTCTTGCAACTACTTGGAGAAGCCATACTCCCCCGACAGCAAATTATTTTGCTCCCACCTTTGGTCATGGGTGTTCTAGATAGCAAAAGGGCCCCCTAGAGACAAATGACACCTCTAGACTCTTTTCCTTGCGTGATGTCACGGAATTGCAGAATCCTCTGGTTTTTCCAGACTATATGCTAAACTTTCGGTGAGGATACAGGACTCAGAACCCTGCTCCAGGTAAATCCATCACCAATTTTTGAATCTATACTGTGTATAAGTCACTAAGGCAAGGGAACAGAAGGGATTCCAAAACAGCTACCAAAAATAAATAAACAAATAAATAAATAAATAAAATAAAAACCAGGCAGGACGCCAAAAGTGTTGTGATTGAGACACAAAAGTCTATGCGCCACTGAAAATGAAGAATGCTTTTGACTAAGGAGATGGATGGGTGAAGTGTAATGGAGACGATGACATTAACTCGGGGTAAAATTCTGGCAGTTTGAGACAAACAAGAAACTCTGCATTCAAATAGAGAAAACAGCATGAGCTGAGGATTAGAGGTATAAAATAACAAGATGTGTTAGGGAACAAAGATTAGATTAATGTTTGGAGCAGATGATATCTAGGGTGGGGAAAGGAGAAGATAACTTCGCAAGGGAAAGGTACCCAAGAGATAGCTGGTGGCCTGCCTGAATAAGGAGAATCTTGAATGCTCCCTTTAGAAGCTTAGGTTTCATTCACCATGCAGTGGGGACTCCATCAAACGTTTCCCAGCAGAAACTTCTACAGAGCTCCTTCAGGAAGATGACTTTGTAGCACTGTCAAGGGTAATTAGAAGGGTGGGGAGATAGGAGGCAAAGGCCTGGCAGAGTTTGGTAGTACGTTTGGTAGGGAAGAAAAGAAGGAGATAATTCTCAACAACCGGGGGTATTCTCCTTTTCCTTTGTTTAGTGCCATAATTTACCCCTAGTCACCCAGACTAGAAACACAGAGCCACTTTTGGCTCCTTCCTCTCCAGCCCAAACCTAAGGGTCCCTTATCAAGATCCCTAACTCATGACCCTGAGCATTCCCTTCCCTCCACACTACCCCCCCTCCCCCATTATTTACTTTCATTTCAGCTTCCATCATTTCTCATTTAATTACCATAATGGCTTCCTAACTAGTTTGACTGCCTTCCATCTCTGCTCTCCAACACACTGTAGCCAGAGAAACCTTTTTAAAGAAAAAAATTCCTCCACTTAAAATCTCTACTTCTTACAGGTTGAAGTCTAAACTCTAGTTTGGCTGACAGACCCATTCATTCTGGCTTCTGGGGAATCTTCTGCTTTATCTCAGGATGTTCCCTCATATACACCATTCTCCGGCTTCACTGAGCTATTTGCCGTTTCCAGAACATACTATGTTGTTTTATGCTTCCTTGTCTTGGTTCATGCTTTCTGCTCTGTCTGGAATGCTCTTCCTCCCCTTATTGACCCGATAAACCACAGTGTAGTTTAAAAGTCACCTATCCAGTAAAGCCTTCCTTATCCACCCTCAAATACCTTGAGGCTTCCTCCTCTTGAAACACACATATCACTTATTGTTTTGTGTCTGTTTCTTCCACTAGAGTCTTATATTTTAAGTCAGGATCAGTAGCTTATTTTCTGTTTCCCACCACCTGAATCATAGCACAGTTGGCCCTTGAACAATGCAGGGATTAGGTAAATGAAGCCCCATGTTGTGCATGAAGTATCATGAAGGCAAATATTGGTGCTGCGTCTTGGTACTAGTAACTGAAAAGCATGCCACATATCAAATAAATTTGAGAGAACTCACAAATATATATACATATATATGCTGTATACATATACAGCATATATATCAGTAAAAATTGGTGTAAAGCAAGCAGGATTAAATACAACAAATTTAAATAAATTTATTAGAAGGTTTAGAGGCACCTGGGTGGATCAGTCAGTTAAGCGTCTGCCTTCCGCCCAGGTCATGATCCCAGGGTCCCACTTCCGGCTCCCTGCTCAGCGGGGAGTCTGCTTCTCCCTCTGCCTCTTCCCCCCAGCTGGTGCTCTCTCTTGCTTGCTCATGCTCTCTCAAATAAATAACTAACATCTTTGGGGCGCCTGGGTGGCTCAGTGGGTTGAAGTCTCTGCCTTTGGCTCGGGTCGTGATCCCAGGGTCCTGGGATCGAGCCCCGCGTTGGGCTCTCGGCTCGGCAGGGAGCCTGCTTCCCTTCCTCTCTCTCTGCTTGCCTCTCTGCCTGCTTGTGATCTCTCTCTGTCAAATAAATAAATAAAATCTTTTTAAAAATAAATAAATAACATCTTTAAAAAAAGGTATAGTACATGTAGACAAGCATTTCAGTAAAAACTGCAACAAAACATACAGCAAAATAATACTGTCAATAGCATTATAACTCGCTATTATTTAAAACATTTCACAATTGGCTCCAGTTTTACAGCATTCCATGAAGTTTTGAGCTATTACACAGTTGTAAAATTGTAAGCCTCTTCCTTCTTCCTTTTGGTATCAACTCAAAATCTGGAGCCTGCATCTACTTGTTCCTCTTTTCCCTTCTGAGCCCTTTACATGACTTTTTTTTTTTTTTTAAAGATTTTATTTATCTCTTTGAGAGAGAAAGAGACAGAGCACAAGCTGGGTGGAGGGGCAAAGGGAGAGGGAGAAGCAGACTCTCCCTCTGAGCAGGGAACCCAACATGAGCTCAGGATCCCAAGATCATGTCCTGAGCCAAAGTCTTAACTGAGTCACTGAGGTGCCTCCATTTTTATTTTTGTTTTTTAAGATTTATTTATTTAGGGTGCCCAGTGGCTCAGTTGGTTAAACATCTGACTTCTGCTCAGGTCATGATCCCAGGAGTCCTGGGATCAAGCCCCATATTGGGCTCCCTGCTTGTCAGGGAGTCTGTTTCTCTCTCCTTTCACCACTCCCCATGTTCGTGCTCACTCTCACATGTGTGTGCTTGCTCTCTGTCTCTCTCAATTTATTTATTTATTTGAAAGAAAGAGATTGAGCAGATGTGCATAAGCCGGGAAGATGGGGAGGGAGAGAGAGAATCTCAAGCAGACTCTGCACAGACCACGGAACACGATACGGGCTCAATCCCAGGACCTGGGATCATGACCTGAACCAAAATCAAGAGTTGATCACTTAACTGACTGAGCCACCCAGGTGCCCCTAAATGACTTCTTGATAGCAACATCTCAGGTTAGCAGCTGGCTAGTTAATTCTTCTAGAATTACAGCTGAACCTTTTCTTGTCTCTCTGACCAACCAAAGAACATGCTAATAAAACTGTAAAGTATAATTTCTCACATCCACAAGTTTTAATTATAACAAATGTACCTTTGGGGGTGGGCTTAATGGAACACTGGATGACAGAGGGACTTAGTTTCCCAACAGTAATCACATACTCCTCTGTACTAGTTATCTATTACTGTGTAGCAAATTACCGCCAGAAGCAGTGGCTAACTTAAACACACACACACACACACACACACACACACACACCTTCTGTGCATCAGGAATTCAGTAGTGGCTTCGTTTGGAGGTTCTAGTTCAAAGTCTCTCAAAATTTTAGCTAGGCATGGGGCACCTGGGTGGCTCAGTGGGTTAAAGTCTCTGCCTTTGACTCAGGTCATGATCTCAGGGTCCTGGGATCAAGCCCCACATTAGGCTCTCTGCTCAGCAGGGAGCCTGCTTCCCCCCCTCTCTCTCTGCCTGCCTCTCTGCCTACTTGTGATATAAATAAATAGAAATATCTTTTTAAAAAAAATTTCAGCTAGGCACTAAAAAGAAGCTAGACACAAAAGACCACATGTTGCATGATTCCATTTAGATTAAGTTTTCTGAATAGGCAAATATATAGACACAGAAAATACATTAGCAGATGCTTGGGTCTGGTAGTGGAAAGGGATGTAACTACTAATGGGCATGGCATTTCTTTTGGCATGATGGAACCATTCTAAATTTAGATTGTGGCCATAATTGCACAATTTACTAGAAATCATTGGATTATATGCTTAAAATTACTGAATTTTACAGTAAATAAAATATAACCTCAAAAAAAGTCTATCTTAAAAAGGAGTGTCAACCAGAGCTACAGTCATCTGGAAGCTTGCCTGAGACAAAAAGACCTTTTTCCAAGACAGCACACTGTCGTGGCTGGCAAGTTGATCCTAGTGGCTGGTTGGAGGCCTCAGTTCCCCACAATGTGGTCCTCTCCATAAAGCTGCATGAGTACACTCAAGACATAGCAATTGGCTTCCCCAAAAATAAGTAATCCAAGGGAGATATTAAGGTAGAAACTGCAGTATCTTTTACAACTTAGCCTCAGAAGTTACACATCACTACTTCTACCACATTTTGCTGGATACACAGGCTAGCCATGATTTAGGGAGAATATTTCCCAAGAGAGTGAGTCCCAAGCAATGAGAATCACTGGGAGCCTTCTTGGACGGTAACTGCCACACCACAGAATTGAAGGATTTTTTTTTAAAGATTTTATTTATTTATTTGACAGACAGAGATCACAAGTAGGCAGAGAGGCAGGCAGAGAGAGGAGGAAGCAGGCTCCCCACTGAGCAGAGAGCCTGATGCGGGGCTTGATCCCAGGACCCTGGGATCATGACCTGAGCTGGAGGCAGAGGCCCCAACCCACTGAGCCACCCAGGCACCCCAGAACTGAAGGATTTTATCTACAAGCGTCAAAGGGCATTATTTCTGTCATTCTTATTCCTACCTACAGAGATCACTGGAATTTCTAGTCATACGTCTAGAGGGCCATAATGCTAATCTCTGATATATCTGTTTTTATCAGTTCTTTATTACTGAACTAGCTATATGTTTTCAATACTGAATTTCCCAAGTGAGTACATTTGTTTCAGGGATCTAATACCCATGTTTTTGTTTATCCATTTGTTTTATTTCTCATATTCCACATATGAGTGAGATTGTATGGTGTAAGTGTGATGCTTTCTGTTTCTAATACCCATGCTTCTGAATGTTTCCTCTAGTTATGGAACCCTTACAATTATCTTAAAGATGTCTAACACTTTAAGCTGCTGTTTTCTTCAGTTGTTAGCAGTGACTACAGGGACCTATAGTGGTGAAATAGGCACCCTGACTCCCCATTACCAGTTCCTTTTGCGAAGTCTATTACACTAAACCTGACATGGATGTAATAGCAATGCCTTCATTGCTTTTTTTTTTTTAATTTTTGTAAGATATATTTACTTATTTTAGAGAGAGAAAGAGCATGGAGGGGAGGGTCAGAGGAGAGGGAGAGAGAGACAATCTCAAACAGACTGCTCACAGAGCACGGAGCCCAACATGGGATTCAATCTCACAACCCAAGAGGTCATGACCTGAGCTGAAACCAAGAATCAGATGCTCAACCAACTGAGCCACCCAGGCACCCCTGCCTTTAATTGCTTTTGAGTCATAAGCTATCGTGGTAATGTATTTTAATCTAAAATATCAAGGCAATGATGTTATTTCAGTCATCTATTGCCATGTAACAAACTACTCTGAGAGTTAGTGGCTTAAAACAACAATGATTTATCATTTCTTATGCTCTGTGCATTGGACTGAGACTTCTGCTGGTTTCACTCAGGCTCACTGAGTTTGCATTCAGCTGAAGGGGTCACCTGGGATAAAAGGTACAAAGTGGCATAATGGCTGGGAGTTGATGCTAGTTGTTAGTTGGGGTGCCTTGGTTTCCCCCCACATGGCCTCTCATCCTCCATAGGCTAGACAGACTTCCATATGGGTCTCAGGCCCAGTCTTAAAGGTCACACACACAACTACTTCCATCATGTTCCTTGGTCAAAACAAGTCACATGGTCATCATGATTCAAGAGACAAAGGAAGTAAATTCCATCTTTCAATGGGAGGAACAGAAAAGTCATAATGGCAAAGGATATAGAAGGAATTATTGTAGCCGTCTTTGCAAACAGTCTTTATCACAGACCCAGACTCTACCTCTGATCATCTCCATGGCCACCGATTTATTATTTTTGCTTTGTTTGAATTAAGACTGCACTTATAGGATGAAAATTTTTATATATTTTCCATGATGTTTACAATATTGTGGTTTATAAGAAGTATATGTTTGGTCTTCATCTGCAGTTCTTGGCTCACAGCTCCCCAAATCCTTGGAATTTCCTAAATATTGAAAGGGATAAAAAGTGTCTTTTGTTATGTTAAGGAGGAGACTTTTGAACCCCACCTCAGGATGGGGACCGATTGCCAAGGAACCTAAGCCTGTGATTAGAGTGTTGGAAAGTTCAGTCCTACCCTTCCCCCTACCCTACCTCCAGGAACAGGGGAGGGGCTTGAAATTGAATCAGCCTATGGCCAATGACTTAGTCAATCACAACTATTAATGAAGCCTCCATAAAAAACTCAAAGAATGCAGCTTACTGGTCCTTTTCTGGAGAGCTCTCAAGCTTGGGGAACCAGAACACTTCAGCATACCATCAAGCTGCCCCCCACCCAGCTCCACAACAGGTGCACTCTTGTTTGTGAACTTGCCCTATGTATCTCTTCATCTAAGGGTTGATTTGTATCTTTTGTCATATCCTTTAATAAACTGGAAATGTAAATGTGTCCCTGTATTCTGTGAGTCCCTCTAATAAATTAATCTGACTTAAGGAGGAAGTCAGTGGAACCTTTAATAAGTAGCCAGTTGGTTGAGAAGCACAGGTAACAGCCTGGGGCTTGCAACTGGCATCTGAAGTGGGGAGTGAAGGGCAGTCTTTCAGGACAACCCTTAACCTGTAGGTAGAATCTGATACTATCTCTAGGTAGATAGTGTAAGAATGGAGTTGAATTCTTAGATGCCTCGCTGGTGTCTGAGAATTGCTTGATGTTGGCAAGGTAGGGCATTGGAATTGAATCCAGGAACCCTAAAAGAATGTCTTTCTCTGCTAGAGACTGCATCAAATTACTGTCTTCTTAGCTATTTAACTCACACCTTAAGCTTTTTAGCTGTTTGTCTCTAATATGGATATGCTGAACAGAGGGGCAATTTTTAAACACTTTTTTTGAGGAGGCAGAAATGAATCTTACAAGCAGATGAATAAGATAAGTTTTGATCTAGTTGGATTCTTCTGTTGCTAGGATCTGAGAAGATCGATCATCTTAGAAGAATTGTAGCAAATGGCTCCTATCTTTGCAAGCACTATTTATGATCATATTGTGAAAAGTAAGATGCTCTACAAATATAACTGATTTTCTTAAATACCAATGTTTAGTGGTTTCATGAACTTTGAAGTGAGAGCCTAAGGGGGAACTCATTTAAAAAAAATATTTTGTCACTCTAAATAATAAGTATGCAGAGTAGATTAATGAACTGACCCCTGCTTGTCTTTCCAACTTCATCTTTCAGTGTTCCTGACCTTTAAATACATTGCAACTACACTGAAGTGCTAGTAGTTCCTCTGATCGTTTGGCTTCTGGAAACTTGCTGCTTCCCCTACGTAGGATTTCCCTTACCACCATCACCACCACCGCTACCACGCCCTCTGCCTGACTAATTTCTACTCTTTCTTAAAAGTTCAGTTCAACTTCCTCATATCAGGGAGATCATGTGATAGTTGTCTTTCTCCAATTGACTTATTTCGCTAAGCATAATACACTCTAGTTCCATCCATGTCGTCGCAAATGGTAAGATTTCATTTCTTTTGATGGCTGCATAGTATTCCATTGTATATATATACCACCTCTTCTTTATCCATTCATCTGTTGATGGACATCTAGGTTCTTTCCATAACTTGGATATTGTGGACATTGCTGCTATAAACATTCGGGTACATGTGCCCCTTTGGATCACTACGTTTGTATCTTTAGGGTAAATACCCAGTGGAGATGCAACGGGGGTGGGAGTTAAGGTGGTAGGAAAAGAAAAAATAAAACAAGATGGGATCGGGAGGGAGACAAACCAAAAGAGACTCTTAATGTCATAAAACAAACTGAGGGAGGTGGGGGGGAGAGGGGTTGGGAGAGGGTGGTGGGGTTACATTATATGTTTAAATAAAGCTTAAATAAAAAGAAAAAAAAAAGTTCAGTTCAAAAGCCCCCATCTCTGGAGAGGTTTGCTCAATGTGAATTAGATCCCCTGTCAGGCATTCTTTTTTTTTTTTTTTTTTTAAGATTTTATTTATCTGACAGACAGAGATCACAAGTGGGCAGAGACAGAGAGCGGGGAAGCAGGCTTCCTCCTGAGCAGGGAGCCCGATTTGGGCCTGATCCCAAGGCAGAGGCTTTAACTCACTGAGCCACCCAGGCGCCCCATCAGGCATTCTTATAGGTATTTCCTTCCCACATTTGTCTGGAGGACAGGGACTCTGTCTTGATGACAGTTGTTTGCCTTCTCCCTTAACTGCTCTCTCCTCATTAGAATCTCCAGCTTGTAGCTGAAATACAGATGCCTAGAGCAAAGACATTTATTTCCCAGCCTGTGTGTTGCTCTTTGTTCATGTTGCTAAGTTCTGACAAATGAGATGTTAGCAGAAGATGGAATGCATAGCTGATTTTGGAAATTTTTTTTAAAAAGTAGCTCTCAGGGGCACCTGGGTGGCTCAGTGGGTTAAAGCCTCTGCCTTCAGCTCAGGTCCTGATCCCAGGGTCCTGGGATCTGGCTCGCATCAGACTCTCTGCTCGGTGGGGAGCCTGCTTCCTCCTCTCTCTCTGCCTGCCTCTCTGCCTACTTGTGATCTCTGTCTGTCAAATAAATAAAATCTTTAAAAAAAAAAAAAAAGTAGCTATCATACTCTTTATGCCTCATCCTTCCTTGATCCTATTTCTCTAAAATAGAGATGTGATGGCTGGAGCAACATCTTAGAACACAAGGATGAGACTCAATCTTAGGGATGCCATGGTACAAAGTTGGAAGCTTTCCACTAAGTCCCAGAATCATGAAGTGTCCTTACTGATGTCTACATCTAGATTTTTACATGAAAGAGAAATAAATTTCTGACTTGTTTAAGCCACCATTTTTTGTATCTTTGTTAGAATTGTTCCTAATCTTAATTCATTTTTAGCTTTCTTTCTTTTTTTTTTTTTTTTAATTTCTAAAGCCTGGCAAAGTGCCTGGAACAGGGTAGGAACTCAAGAAATGTTCATTAAGCCAAAAAGTTATTAACTGTATTGGGAGTACATTATGTAAATTGAGTTAGTAAAAATCACAAATATTTTAGAACTCACATATCTTCCCAAGGCCTCAGAAAACAAAATACTACATCCTCTGGGAAGTGGCAGATGGTAGTTATAGAGATAGAAGGCTAGTGGCATTAAGATGAGAGATAAGAACTAAACAATAGTTGGAATTAGTTATCAAAGCTAGGTATGGCCTACCTAGACCATTCTATGGTCTGTTCATGTTGCTAAGTTCTGACAAATGAGATGTTAGCAGAAGATGGAATGCATAGCTGTTTTTGGAATTTTTTTTTAAAAAGTAGCTCTCAGGGGCACCTGGGTGGCTCAGACCACCCAAGTGGTCTGAATGGTAGAACAAACCATTCTATGCCTCTGGAGAAATGAATTAGTTTTTCTGGCATGGTGCTTGAGAAAAATAAAATTTTAAATAAGGAGTAATTAATTAATCTTGTCCTAGATTCACAAAATAAAATGAACTTCATGTTCTTACTGCTGAGAGATGAGGCATTATGGTATTGAGATCACCAAGTACAGTACAGTACTCTTAGGCATGGCTAAGATGGTCAGAGGACTGGACCTCATAACACCACACCCCTAAAGAGAGGTGACAGGGGACAGGAATCAACACTTTTGTATGGTATCTCCCTCCTATAAGAAAAACTTCGTATGTGGGCGCAGAAACAAGAAAGCTCAGGAGGGTCTGGCTCCAATGGTAATGGTAGTGATGGCATGTGTGCACTTGTGTGGGGTGTGCTGACATGCATCGGGGTGTTAACAAAAAATCCTGAAGTTCTAACTTGACTCTCCTTTTAGTCTAGTTCTAGATGTTGCAAGCACATTTGTACAGGCATATTCCTGTGATCACATGTGAAGCAAGACTATAAAAAATGTTCAGAATTTATTAAGGTTTTATTATATTTTTAAAAAATAGATTGTCAAAAAGAATCACTGTGTTAATGGATGACTGGAAAAATAAATTAAAAAATGGATAAATAAATAAGTAAATAATCAGCCATAATAAGGAATGAAGTACTGATACATGCTATAACAAGAGTTATATGCCAGACATGAAGGTTGCATATTGTATGATTCCATTTATACGAAATATCCAGAATATGTAAATTCACAGAGACAGAAAACAGATTAGTGGTTGCCAGGGGCTGGGAATGGAAGAAATGGGTAGTGAGTATTTAATGGGCACTAGGTCTCCTTATGTGGTGATTAAAATGTTTTTTGAACTATATGCCCTTGTTTGCTTTTCATTGTTCACATGTTCTATGAATTTCACTTCAATTTTTAAAAAAAAGCAACACGGGGCTCCTGGGTGGCTCAGTGGGTTGAAGCCTCTGCCTTCTGCTCAGGTCATGATCCTGGGGTCCTGGGATCGAGCCCCATATCGGGCTCTCTGCTCGGCAGGGAGCCGGCTTCCTCCTCTCTCTCTGCCTGCCTCTCTGCCTACTTGTGATCTCGATCTCTCTGTGTTATATAAATAAATAAAATCTTAAAAAAAAAAAAAAGAAACAGCCATATTTTGTGAATTAAAAACAAGTAGGACAAAGAAAAAATCTGGAAAGTATTTTAACAGGTCCTGTGTCTACTTGGTGGAATTATGAACAAATTTAGTGTTTTTTTTTAAGATTTTATTTATTTATTTGACAGACAGAGATCACAAGCAGGCAGAGAGGCAGGCAGAGAGAGAGAGAGAGGAAGCAGACTCCCTGCTGAGCAGAGAGCCAGATGCGGGGCTCGATTCCAGGACCCTGGGATCATGACCTGAGCTGAAAGCAGAGGCTTTAACCCACTGAGCCACCAAGGTGCCCCACAAGTTTAGTTTTAATCTTCTTGGACATTTGTTTCCAATTTTTCCACAATGAACATATACATTGCTTTTATACTAAGCAAACGTATATATAATGATTTTAAATTTTTAAACAAAGAGTGGCCTTTCAAGTCTATGAAGAGGTTAAATTAAGAAACTAGGAAATCATGCACATGATTAATATGTAATCCATGTCAGGGCGCCTGGGTGGCTCAGTGGGTTAAAGCCTCTGCCTTCTGCTCAGGTCAAGATCCCAGGGTCCTGGGATAGAGCCCTGCATCAGGCTCTCTGCTTAGCAGGGAGCCTGCCTCCTCCCCCCACCCCTCTGCCTGCCTCTCTGCCTGCTTGTGATCTGTCTGTCAAATAAATAAATAAATAATCTTAAAAAAAACAACAACAACACAGATTTGTTATAAAAAAATATGTAATCCATGTCAGTTTTCCTATTGCAGAATTAGATTTTATATGAGAATACAAAAGATTGGTGGAATATATTTTACTATTTTTTTAAAGATTTTTCTTTATTTATTCAACAGAGAGAGATCACAAGTAGTCAGAGAGGCAGGCAGAGAGAGGGAGGGGGAAGCGGGCTCCCCGCTGAGCAGGGAGCCCGATGTGGGGCTCGATTCCAGGACCCTGAGATCATGACCCAAGCTGAAGACAGAGGCTTAACCCACTGAGCCACCCAGGTGCCCCTATTTTACTATTTTTAAAATCCAATCATTTGCACACACTTATATATAAAATTTCAAATATGAATGCAAATGCCATGTCTAAATTTGTTTTAAAAATTCAGTGGGTTTTATACACTGAATAAGTCTACACAGAGTATGTGCTGGGATACCTAGAGGGGTCAGATGCCTACTGGGCCTTTGACCTTGGAGCTGATGATGACTTTCATAGCCCTACAATAGCATCAGGAGGCTCAACCCCGAAATCTCACCATCTTTGAAAAGTGGTTGAGGAGCCAATGGTAGTTCTAAGGCTCATACCTCTTAAACAGTGGGGGCCAGAGATCTGGCCATATCTATAGTTGCTTATGCCTGTTGATTTTTCTTAGCTCACTCCTCTCACCCAAATACAACCACACATCAATTTAACTTTTTCTTCAAACCCAGCTTAAAAATGAACTCCTGGGTAAAAATCTTCCCTCCCCAATGGTATCAAATAAATTGATCTCACCTTATGATTCCACAAATTTTTGTGCCTCCATAAAAGGATTTATCACATTATTTCTGTTAAACTATACTTTTTGAAAAGTTAAAAAAGCACTACGTCTATGCAAATATAAAATGAAATTGTGCCAAAGATCTTGTTCAACTCATTAATGAGGAAACCAGTAAGATGTTAAAACTAGTTCAAATGAGAATTTGACTTACAGATTTATAGTCTCTATCTGACAAAGCTTATTTGCATTGCTCTGATCATGAATTCTTTGTATGCTATCCGCACTCTAAAATTTAACTTCTACTTTCATAATTTTAAAATAACCTCAGGGTGCCTGGCCAGCTCAGTTGGTTGAACAAGTGACTCTTTTTTTTTTTTTTAAGATTTTATTTATTTATTTGACAGACGGAGATCACAAGTAGGCAGAGAGGCAGGCAGAGAGAGAGAGGGAGAAGCAGGCTCCCTGCGGAGCAGAGAGCCTGATGCGGGGCTCCATCCCAGGACCCTGAGATCATGACCTGAGCTGAAGGCAGAGGCTTAACCCACTGAGCCACCCAGGCACCCATGAACAAATGACTCTTGATCCCCAGGTTATAAGTTTGAGCCCCACATTGGGTGTAGAGATTACGTAAAAATAAAATCTTATTTTTTTATTTTTTATTTTTTTTATTTTTTTAAGATTTTATTTATCTATTTGACACACAGAGAGAGAGACAGTGAAAAAGGAAATACAAGCAGAAGAAGCCAGAGAGGGAGAGGCAGGCTTCCCGCTGAGCAGGGAGCCTGATATGTGGCTCAATCCCAGGACATCGGGATCATGACCTCAGCTGAAGGCAGACGCTTAACGACTGAGCCGCCCAGGCACCCAAAAATAAAATCTTAAAAAAAAAAAACAAAAAAAAAATTCATCAACAGTAAATCAATCAAATAGAATCAGATAATCCTCAAATTCCCTCAGGCAATGCCTAATACTTCACTGAAGGGACATCCAACCATTTCTTTTGCCCGTTTCCAAATGTTACATAATATTTCCTGATGCTTTATAGCTTGGATATCTATTTCTGCTAGAATATGAACTCAAAGCCATATCTTCAGAAACTGGTTTGATACTGAGCTCCTTCAGGGGAGTCTGGCTGGCTCAGTTGGTAGATCGTGTGACTCTTGATCTTCGGGTTGTGAGTTTGAGCCCCATGTTGGGTGTAGAGATTATATAAAAATTAAATCTTAAAAAGAAAATTTAAAAACTTGAGCTCCTTCATGCCAGGCTATGAGCAAGACTCTAGAGGATAAAAATATACAAAGGTAGAAAAATAGCTTTTCTGATCACAAGGACATACTTAGTACATATTAAAGGTACATAAACAAATCATTTATA